>JAOYSI010026298.1:0-32741 GCA_025775065.1 Hiodon alosoides | reverse complement strand
ATATTTAAACATAGAAAATATATGCTGAAGAGATATAAGAAATCTTATGAGGGTTAATGTACCAAGTGAGTGAGGATCAACAGATCAAGTTTCAATTAATTCTCAGTGTTAAAGGAGAGCTTAGAAAACCACTTCAGGCTTCTATACACACTCAACACGGAGCATACAACCACCCAGATATAGGCTATTCTAATAACTTTGCTTTAAGTTCACGGCTGTGTTTTATAAATCCTATGTGTGAGCTACAGTTTCTACCCGCAACAGGCCAAAATATTTGTCTTGCTGTGTACTTAATATAAAATAAAATAAAATACTATAATCATCTCAGCTTTAAACAGACATTACTCTGCTTGAACTACAGGGAATTGTAAAATTTGCAAATTGGATGTCACCAGCGATACATCTAGGGGTTATATTTGAATAAATTTATCTTTTAGCAAAATATCTTAGTAATAAACCAATGCAAAGGCCAATAACAGGGTCAGAGAAGGGTTGTCTTTTCACACCTTCAGATACTTGTTTCAATAGAAAAATAACTAAACTCTTCATACTGTGAGATTCTGCTTCTGTTTCTGGCTTCAACCAAACAAGAGATTTAACCAAATGTAACTAAAACTAAGATATCTCTGTTCAAGCATAATTAGTCAATATTTACCTGTCGAACTTAAACTTTGTTTAAACAAAACTTCCACAAAAAAGCTTGCACCTTCACCTGCATCTTTACATGCTGTGAAGGAGCGGTTTCTTTGAAATTACTTGGAATATTTTTTTAGCATTACCTCACAATGATGATAGAAACTGTACTAATAAATGTAAACCAATGTAACATCCGCAGGGAAAGCTTCAGAGTTTCTAAAAATGCACACGTTCGCAGTCAACATTTTAAACAAGGATCAGATCAACAACAGCGCAATGCCCAGTTTTACTGCAAAGAACAGTTAGGACAAAGAGGATGCAAAGGTAAACGTTGTACCTGATAATAATGTTATCCAGCTGAGGGAAGTTCAAGATTGAGGTAAAAATTCTAAATCATTGAGAACAACGAAATGTTTGGCAATATCTTGAATGTCTGGCACTGAGTGTTGAGAAGAGAGAAAGTCTGATTGAACCAGAGTACCATATGACAAGTAAAAGAGATGCACTGTCGATACGTTCTGGTATGTAAACACAGTATGCGTTTGCAATTGATTATATTCTTTAAATTGCGTATATACTCCATTTTGCAACACTGCAGAACCCCTCACATATTATACTGTATGATCCCCATTCCTTAAAGCTATAGAGGAAGTATTTCTGCTTTGTTCTGGATGATGTACGACTGTCTTCGATACCGGTTTTGCACGCCAGGATATGCAATGGAAGCAGTTCAGTACTGAAGCCTGTCAGGCATGCACCAGACATACATTATATTCACGACTGTCTTTTTTGTGAACTAAATGAAACTATGAGGCCTGCCACATACACCTAAGGCACTATAGACTTTTTGTTTTAGTTCTTTTAAATCTTTTTAATTATATGACTGCAAATTCGCACATTTTGCTTTGAAAAGATCATTTTAAATCATGAATAACATTTGAGTATTTCATATTGATCTGAGATATGTATTATTGCACTACATATTTTGAGAACAAGAAATGCTTTTGTTGAATATATTAAATTTTTTTTTTTTTAATTATGAAAATGCATTTGCTGCTTTTTCTTCTGTCAAATTAAAATTGGTTCAAAAGTGCTTTTAAACGATTAAGAAAAAATATAATAGTCATGGAAAGAAATTTGCTTTGCCACAATTGCACAAAATGAATCAATTTTGAGCATTAATTATGAATCATAATTAATCATATGTTTTATAGCCCGTCAACAACTGGTATGCATTAGTTAAAATCGAAATTATTCTAATTTATACTATAGCATTTTAATAAAGTTACAAATTTCTTGATGATCGTAGAAAACAATAACAGTTGGACTTTCTACATTATTAGCCTGCAACCTCTTTAGGCGATTGATGTTCCAAATTTATTCCAACAAAAGTAACCCGAAATCAACTTTGGTTATGAACATACAGTTGGAAGATTGATTATCTATAGAAATAGATTACTTGCCAACCACTTCCCTAATAAATAGAAAATAATCAACTGTAGTTTGTTGTGCTGCAGTCTTCTCTACTAGAGTGAACAAAAATGAAAACCTGAAATTGATCATAGCTAATTCGAGAAATTCTGTGACAGATGATCACAGGTGATAGATAGGATAGACAAGAAAAGTTGGCTAACACGTTTGTGGGGCATCGCAGTTCAGCAGTTTGATATTCTGATTTTCTGGAAATAATTATCAAGTATTTGTTATTCAGTGCAGATGATCTGGCCTGACCATCTATACATCATTTGTTAGTGATTCTGAAGAGAAACCTTAAATTCTGTTTATATTCAAGAATCATGGTTAACATTTCTAAGAGAAAGCTAATAAATATTAATGGACTTCCAGTTACAATCCCATTTCAATTTCCACTTGAGTCTACGAAGGTACAAATCTACGGTGTTATTAAGATTGTCAGAAAGGCGAGTATCAGCAAAGCCTGAAGAGTTCGAGATCATAATGAAAGTGAAAATTATCTTTTGGTATGGCATATTAATTTGTATATTGAGTTATGAAAACTAAATTAAGGGTGCCGCATGTTTCAGACAGCCAAATACTGGTATCAAATTACAGAATCCACAACCTCTGCATCATACTCCTGAGACTGGAACAAGCACAATGGTATTGACCTTGTGTAATTTTCCAATTTGTATAATTGAGTGGAAATACAACTCACACAACTCCTGCAACGTCTGTAACTAATGAGAACACAAATAGAGTGACATTTTGATTGGTATCAGTTTAAATAAGGAAGTAAACCCTAAATCATTGAGAAAATTGCCAGCTGGTGATTTTATCATAATAAATATTACGCACCACACTACCTAAATCATAAACGCCATGTCGGGTATGTTTCGAGTTGCATCTGAAAGGAGGCGTGATTTGCTCTCCAAAAGATAGGTGGGGAATAGGTTCTTCGTGCGTATAAATACAACCTGTTCACAGAGTACAGGACATTCGAATTACAGCGAGGATATAATCTAGCCTAGAAATCAAACTATATTGAAATAAATTACTTTCTATTATTTTTGTTTTTGACGCTGGCTTGAATTGAATATTAAGAAAACGTTTTAATCGCAGTTTGCATTATTAACAGAATATTTCAGCAGCCCCGAGATGGAAATTTTGAAATTACTGGTTTTAATAGTCGCTCTTGTCGCGAAAGTGTACTGCGGTCTGGAATCGTCGAAGGGGGATGATCTTGACCATTTGTCGGACAATAGCTGGCAGGTAAGACCAATAACCAATTACGAACTACCTTAACGAAGTTTATTTCAGAGGCTTTTTCGATTTTGTAAGCGCAACCTCAGACAAGTGCTTTCCACTTCAGCACCACGGAGAGCATTCTTGGAAACATTGTTATAGAATGACCATCGAGCGAAATGATTGATAAAGCTATTTTTCGTTGCAGGACGAATCCTCGGAGAACAGTTTGGCTAACAGGGTGGCAGACCTTTTGAAGAGATCGAAATCCCAGCAGTTTCACGGGCTGATGGGCAGAAGCTCAGGTATTTCAATGTTTAAAGAAACTTTGATACATCACAAATTACTTGACAATTGCACAGACGCGTGTTTACTTTCAAGCTCATATCATCATCCACTTCTACAGAGTGGAGTTAATTGTAGAAATCCGCAGACTATTGGGTTGCATTTTAACATCACAGTAACTTATTCATGCAGAACCATGTTTTAACTGAGACTGGATTGCCATATAATAAACAGGCAAATCTCTTTTATGTTTGCTTTTTTAAAATAACGCATATCGTATGTTTTGCCAGGTGTTCCAGAATCTGTACGACTTGGGCGAAAAAGTAAGTAACAAGTCTGAGTAATTGGCAGAGAGATATATGATGACTAGATATGATACTATATGATGAATTTCTGTTTGTGTGAGCTACCTCAATAAGAAAGACTCTTTTAGATACATATTGTTACAAATAAATGAAACACTGGAAAATTGCAGTTATATTCACGTTTTCCAAATATAAGGAAATGTTGTTATATATAGCAGTAGCCTACTGTGCACCAATACACAGTATTATTTTTTAAATTGCAGTTACGATGTTTGTCACCTTTCCGTTTACTTGTTTTAGAATGAGAAGAACCGTACACGTGTCAGGTGATCAGAGCATGCCCCTGCCTTTGCGTCAGGGGCGTGGTTTAGAATAGCTTTTATGAGAGAACTACTCTTACAATTCAAAAATAGTTCTCTCAACACCTACACAAAGCTCATATATGACACCGGTCTGGTCTTTCAATTATCCACGTTACCGAATTTGTTTTCTAACAGGAAATAAAGGGGAGATGTTTGTGGGACTCATGGGAAGGAGGTCCTCAAGTGGAGGTATATTCCTCTTCTATGTAGTCCCAATTACTTGCTTAAGCAACAGCTTTTTTTTTTGCAGTTTTAAACTAAATTATTCAATAGAATGGCATTTAAAATGTTATTTTTTATATATAATTATTTTCTCCTCATCATTTCACAGAGCTGCAAGATGAATGGGGCAAACCCCGGGTCTACTAAAGATATAACAAATAGTTGTTTAACTTTCTGCACTACAAAAATAAAGTCTCCCCATGTATAACTGTCATGGTACATCGTGCACGTTTTTAAGATGCCTTCAATGGCAGAAAGACGACATTTGTAGGTAATCAGCAACTCCAGTTAAATTATTTGAATGTATTACGTGCATTAGTAACAATCTCACCTGCCATTTCCACACGTAACAGGTGCTAAATGAAAGGTTGCTCATAAACCTGCAGACACCTTTTCTCTGGAGGATGGTAATTTTTACACAACGCCTATAGAAGCTAGTTTTAAAATAACATGTATCAAGGAATGTTCTTTATTGCCTCTGAGCATGTCCTTAATTTAGAATTTAGTAATGACTTCTGAAAACTTTTTACACATAATCACCGCTATATTGAAAAGTGTATCTTCAGAAAACAAAATGTTTTTTGCTGTAACTGCATTCAAGTACTGATGCCATGTTCTCATAGACATTGTTATTCACCATAGATACCGCTCCCTCTCCATAAAGAGGAGCTGGCCCTCATTTGCTTTTTAAATGAAATTTTCTTATGCCACTCTAATCCTGTGTTATTTGTTGGGTGCTCTTTGTTAAAGTGTTATGATTGCATATTGAATCACCTAAAGTGGTTTGTACACTCACCCTTTGCTGTTGCCTTGATTAAATGCTGATTATTGTAATGCCATTACAATTAAATGAAAAGTTATTACAACTTGTATGAATCTGCAATTTATGATGTAATATTCTTTTGAGAATCCGCACTAGTCTTCTAAAAGACACGTTTAATATTTAATCGTTTTTCTCAGATGCCTGCCTGAACTTTCTGATTCACATTAAAACCAATGCAGCAAAAAAAAAAAAGGCTCAGACTAGCAGAGTTGGCGGGAAGCTCACTGATCCAAGGACAAGGAGACACTGAATGACACTGAAGACTAAAGGTCTCACTACACATTTTAATGGGAGCACAATTCACCATACATTAAACAACACTTAAATTAGGCTCAGCAGCAGTATTCATATGTGAATTCTAGGAAAAACCATCAACAAGCTCAATAAGACTTCAGCCCTCAAGTCTATAATGTAGCAGTGGAATTACGCTAATCTGATTATGCCCACATTCAGAACCATGTTGGAAATGCCCCAAGGGTTCAAATTGACTGGAGACGGGCATGAAAAACACCTTTGCCGTAATTAAGACACAAAAAAAATGATCATTTGACAAATTTTCTTGGTTTTGAACCCATCGAGAATTTCTTGGTAACAGAAAAAGTCCTTTGAAGAGAATAAAAATATACATTACTGAGGAAGGAAAATGACTGATGATGACAAAGGGTAAGTAAGGAAATGGAGTGGGGAGTAGGGAGTAAAAACATGCAAAAGTTAAAATAAAGTCAACATCCTTTACAACAAAAGCACAATTGGGATTCAATGGTGCAGAACATAGCTTGCCAAGTTAATCAAAAGAATTGTCAAAAACAAATATTTACTAGTTTATATATATACTCTTCGGTTTGACCTGATTTGGTCGATCTGCATTCTATGCTTTGGCAGTACTTAAACACAAATATTACCATGTACCAGGTTGGAACTATATTGCTAGGACAATATACACAGGCACATGAGCGACACAGAGTATAAGAAGCGAGAAGGCCCGTTTGAACTTTTTGTCTGAAGCTGTATTTCAAAATATGAAATATATAAAGGAATATATATAAATAAATAAAAGAAAAACTGCTAATTATCACTACGTGTAAAAAAAACCAAAAAAAAACCAAAAAAAACAAATTGGTGAAAAAAGCCAAAACTCAAAGGCTCTCTGTCTGCTGTTTTCTCCCAGGCAAAGAATTTAACATGGCTCTTCATAGGAAGCCTGGTGGTTAGGGCTAAAAGGGATCCTGCATCCTACGATCCTTTGGGTGGACTCCATTTTAGTGAGCTGGGATCAATGGCCTTACTGCAGCCTCGCTTGGCTTCCTTGGCTTTCCAGTCGTCAATCAGGTCCTACGAAAGACAGCACATTAGTCTTAGTGACTGTGCCCATGGCAGCACTGCACTGTAGTAAATTAACACTGTTCTAATGTGGATAAAATATATAAAGAAATAAATCAATCTAAATGTATATGTGGATTGTGCCAAATTTGTGTCAACATTCCTCTGGTGTCTTTCCCGTTTGATCAGCCGTTCCCAAACTGTGGGTCGGGATCCCCAACTGGGTTCGCCAGATCAGAAGACGGGGTCGCGAGAGACCACCTCGGCATATCGTCAATAATACCAACTTTTACATCTGAAAATGTATCTAGCTATTGGTAACGTGAATCACTTTTACAAAAAGTCAGGCATACAAGTTACCGATTATAACTGAAAGGACATGGGAAATCTCAGCTTAACAGTGGAAACGTGGCTAGCTAGACCAAACGTATCTTTTTTTATGCGTCCCTCATCCTTTGTTCTAAGAGTGCTTATCACTAACGGGTACTGTATTGTAGTGGCATATCTGGGTGAGAAATCAAATAAACTTAAAATGAAAACAGCATCAAAGCAAAACGGTTCACAGGCTCAGGTCCATGATAAGCCCCAATGCATAAAGACCATCTGCCATTGATATATGTATCTGTACTTGCTTACATCATTTCCTAGGTCTCTCACTATTAGAAATATGATTATGAAAACTTATTTACATTTGTTTTCACAAAGTATCCTAGAAGATTCTATTTATTTCTAAAGCATGTACATGCTCAGTTATGATGTACCTGTCTCTTCAAGACCAGGTGCTTCCCCTTCCAGTACTTGAGCATCTGGAGGGATTGTAGTGTGCTGACAATGTCCACTGGATTCACTGCCGTTTCCTGGCTAATCTCTGTAAGGAAAACAAACACAAAGCCTAGCTGACATAGTGTGGTTAAGGGCATACTTAAAAAAATCCATTTTGATATCCATTTTGATACTATTTGGACATGGTAGGACAGAGGATGATCACCTTTAAAAAATGATTCCCTTCGAAAGACAACTTCTAACTTTATCTTCTTAAACTTTGTGTGACCCACTGCATTTTTCTGATGAACTATGCTATATCTGCCACACAACACAAATCCAACAACTAGGCAACGTTTTTCCAATCTTCTATTGTCCAATTTTGGTGAGCCTGTGAATTGTAGCCTCAGTTTCCTGTTCTTAGCTGACAGGAGTGGCACCCAGTGTGGTACCCAGTGAGGTCATCTGCTGCTGTAGCACATCTGCTTCAAGGTTCGACGTGTTGTGCGTTCAGAGATGCTCTTCTGCATACCTCAGTTGTAACGAGTGGTTATTTAAGTTACTGTTGCCTTTCTATCAGCTCGAAACAGCCATTCTCTTCTGACCTCTGCCATCAACAGGGCATTTTCACCCAGAGAACTGCCACTCACTGGAGATTCTCTTTTTCGGACCATTCTCTGTTAAACCCTAGGGATGGTTGTGCGTGAAAATCCCAGTAGATCAGCAGTTTCTGATATACTCAAACTAGCCCGTCTGGCACCAACAACCATGCCACATTCAAAGTCACTTAAATCCCCTTTCTTCCCCATTCTGAGGCTTGGTTTGAACTTCAGCAGATCGTCTTAACCATGTCTGCATTGAGTTGCTGCTACGTGATTGGCCGATTAGATATTTGCGTTAACTGTGGAACGATGTACAACGACACCATCAGCAGCAAGATGTTCTTGGAGCTTTTTGGAGGTGGTCTGTGGTTTGTCTGTGACCATTCTAATCGTTCTTCGCCTTTCAGATATTTTTCTCGGCCTACCAGCTTTCCTTCACATGGACTGTTCCTGTGGCCCTCCATTTTCTAACTATATATAACTCCAACTGTGGAGACAGAGACTTTAAAACTTTGTGATAACATTTTGTATCCTTCTCCTAATTCATATTGATGAATTATCGTAGTTTTTAGGGAGTTGTTTTGAGTTTCCCATGTTGCTACTTTCCAGTAGAGAATCAAAGAGAAGCACAATTAGCTACCTTGAATATCCTTTTTCATGATTGGTTGCACCTGTGTTTTTCAGTCTAATGTTCATTGAGCCAATCAAATCAATTCTGTGCAGTCAATCAGCGTTAAGTGACTTAACCTTTGCACAGCCTATTTTTCACATTTGATTTTATTTCATACAACTCAATACTGCTACACTAAGAATTTTTGTCATCATCCAGCATATCTAGAACCTGAACGGCATATCACTACGATCTTTTCTTAAAAAGACAGCAAATTATCATGCAGCCTCAGAGGGGTGCCCAAACTTTTGCATAAAACTGATATACACACACACACACATTTTTATATTCCATTTAAATCAACAAATAATTTTAAATAATAAAGTTATTTTATAAATATGTTACCTACTACTGAATAAGATGGTGGGAGGCATTTGAAGAGTTTGCTACGCAGCCCTGAGGTATGCATGGAAGCTCACCTTTGATTGAGATCTCCTTGCCCTGGAAGTCGTGCAAGTATCGTAGCAGTACTTCCTTCCAGTAGCTTCTGTAGCTGATTAGGCCGAGGTCCGAGAGCGGTCGCTCTGGAGAGCCAACCTTTTCCTCTACCTTGGACAGCAGATAACCTGTCGAGAGAGGAAAGCAGAGAATGGGGCAGGCATTCATGTGGACTGACCAGGAGAGAAGATTTGGGGGCCCAGAAGACTGTTGCAGTACTTACTGAAGTCGATTAACATCTTGCCGTAGCCCTGTCTCATGTACTGTGGCATGGTCAAGATGCAGGAGACATTATAGTTCAGAAAGGAGTTCTTCTCCTGCAGGAACAGAGCCAACACTTTCTTTAGACATTGAACAGGTAGAAAAGCATATTCAGCTAAATTTTTAAAATATATTTATAGGATTAAAGTTTATACAATAATTAACTGATACTAATGTGACTGTATCCCCCGTCAGAGTTGATTTTCAAGTTGTTGATTTTTTAAATCCTCAAATATGGTGTTAAAAATAAAAACACAAAGAGAGGTTCTCCCCATGTAGTTTCAAGAAAATATACCAATGCTTTGAAAACAAAGTAGGATGAACATACAAACAGAGCTTAATTTTATAACCCCCATCCCCCTTTGAAAATCTTATAATGGACTTCTCAGTTAAATGTTTGCTGAATAACACTCACAGGGGAGACTGAATGCCTTAATTTAAACCATCAATGCATTTAGCCATTAATTTTTTTTTTTACAATGAACAGAATCGCAAGGTGTCTGGCAGCCAGATATAATACACATAATAATCATAATACAAACAGCTGAGGCAACTAAACTAAAGGGAGGGAGATGACAGTTTTTACATTATGCTCCTTATCGTGTCTGGTGTCATGGACAAATCAGAGACGTTTTATTTAAATTAGGCGTGAAGTGACGTCACATCAACCTGCAAACCATACATTTCAGATGAAAGTTTGAAGTACGAGCGATATTTCTCAAATTACAATACACCAAATAAATAAATAAATGAGAGAGAGAGAGTGGAGCGAGTTTACAACACTTTAAAAGCATTATCTGAGAGAATATGAGCTTTGAAAAGCTTTTTGATTTTCAGTGCACAGGTGATTTTAAAGCCTTAAATCCTCAAGTCAAAGAACCGCCTTCAGATTCTGCCGTCCTTCCTCGCAGATGGTGGTTTGTCATGCAGGGTAAGGCTCTTAAATGGACCATCCGCAGACATATCAGCATGGGGGCCTGCTACCTTGGAAAAGTATCCAACCAGATGACAGCCGGTGTTGTCTGCCTCCGTCATGACGTAGAAGAGGAAGGGCTCCACGTCGTAGTACAGAGTCTTATGGTCCAGGAACAGCTTGGCAAGTAGACACAGGTTCTGACAGTAGATCTACACAAAAGACACACAAGGGGGAAATTTAGTTTTAAAGCGCAGAACTCTCAGCTTAGAATTCCTGTGCTGGCATCTGCTGGCCAAGGGGCAGTATAACAAATGTTTTATGTACAAGACAACAGAGGCTTCAGGTTATCAATAATGAGGTACTACAATGGCACAATGTTCCTAACTGGCTTACATTCTCAAATATTAACATCAGGAATTTGTGTAAATCTTTCAAACTCCCTATGCCAGATGCACATCATAGAGTTCCCTAAAGTGCTGCCAGAGTTGACCCCCATGATGCACATCATAGAGTTCCCTAAAGTGCTGCCAGTGTTGACCCCCATGATGCACATCATAGAGTTCCCTAAAGTGCTGCCAGTGTTGACCCCCATGATGCACATCACAGAGTTCCCTAAAGTGCTGCCAGTGTTGACCCCCATGATGCAAATCATAGAGTTCCCTAAAGTGCTGCCAGTGTTGACCCCCATGATGTTGATCGCCCATCAATCACCTTGTTCTTCTTCCCATCAACTTCAAAGACCGATATAACGCCCTTCCTGTAGATCTCATCACCGGGCGGGTGCTTCCACACACACTTTGCCTAAGAGGGAGACGAACGCAACACTGTATACATTAGTAAAAAAAACATTCCCTCCTGTAGATTACATTTAAGGATGTGCAGAGAAAACACTGAGGAGACCAATTCGCACATCAACAGCCCACACAAGAAAGAAATAAGAGAAACAGGCATCTAAACAGAACATTCATTCATCAGAGTTCATCCTTCTATAAAATAATAAATGCAGAATCTATATTTTAAAAATATTTAAATGTATTCAGACACACCAGCAGCAGCGTGAAAGAACGAACATGGGAAATAGCTTCTGCAGTTTGGGTCCGTTCTCTGTTATGTAAAGTGCTGTGGAAAACTTTACATTAAAGGTTAAAATCCAGGGAAGGTATGGTATAATATCTGCCATTAAAGTATTAAGAGGCCTAGACTCAAGACTAAAACAGGGGTTCAGGGAGCTCGCACCATGTGCCGCCGCAGTATGGTCTGGCTCTTCATGTACTTGAGGCAGAACTCGCACATGTAAAGGCGACCCAAGCGGGCGTACTCCTCCGGATAGGGTGAGTGGTACCAGGTGTCCAGCTCGTAGCGGCCGAACAGGATTGCCTTGATCATGTTGCCGCCTTCCGTGACCTGGCCCTGGAGCCGGAGCTTCTCCTGGGAAAGGGAGAATGAGGGAAAACAAGGCTTACACAAGATCCACTGAGGTGGACTAACGGAAAATAAAAGGCCAAGAATTTAGTCTTAAACTTAAACTTAATGTTTTAGCCTATTCCAGGAAGGTTACAAAAGTAAAACTGAAATCAGGTCTCTGAGTGATCTTCAAAACCACATTTCCATTTGCATGTGTCCTCTCAGCTGTTGAGAAATTTGAAGAAAGAATCTAGTACCACCGGCGACATCAACACGCATTGCCACTGTGGCATGTTGAAGGCACGGTGTTTTTTCCAATCAGTTTACCCAGAATGCCTTCTGCTGGCTGATCCAGGCTGTGTACAGCGTGAACCCAATTGTGCCGCAGCTGAACAGCTCGCTCCAAGCACTCACTACAAGCTTATGGCTAGAGAACAGAGAAAACGGAGAAATGGCAATGAATTTTCTCTCTTACAAGGTCCTCCGAAGCACGTGCCTGGGCTTTTCGAAAGAGCTCCAGGTCGTATTCACTAGTGATGTTTCCCAAGAGGGGCTCTCGGGTGCTGCCGTGGGTCTGCCGATGCTCCTGGCACAGGGAACAGGACACGAAAGAGAGAGAGAGAGAGAGAGAGAGAGAGAGAGAGCGCGAGGAAAGGGAAGTTTAATTATAAAACACAGTACCTAACACTCAGCTAGTCAAAAAATCGAGTTTCTCGTCGTAAGGCAAAACAAGAACCATTTTTAAAATCTAGGGCTGTCAGAGTTAACACGCTAACGCATGCGATTAATTTCAAAAGCTTAACGCCGTTCATTATTTTGTCGCAATTAACGCATTGGGTTTTTTTTGCCATAGTTAAAATACAACTCCAGGCTCTCGCGCTTGTTTGTCAATCTGCTGCTTGAATTTAGATATAGCTTTGCGGATTAAATTAGCTTGAATGATGGAGAAAGCTGCTAAAGGGCTTTTAAACGGCCAGTTTTATTACAAAACCCTTACAGATGGATCTTTGGATAAAAGCAAAGTTATTTGCAGCTACTATAAATGTGATTAATCGCGATTAACTACAGGAAAATCATGCAATTGATCACAATTCATTATTTTAATCGATTGACAGCCCTAAAATAAACTCCTGAGCTGAACAGCTTTCTGACACTGATTGACATGAGACCCAAAGAGGAGAAACAAAGGTCAGACGCCGAGGCAGACAAGCAATTGTTCCATTTAAAAAAATTACTAGTATTCTAGTAGATCAGCCAGAACTATTAAAATGATCAAAAATATACTAAACATGCTGCATATGAATACCGGTGCAAAATTCCTTTATATTGAATTAACCATCTTCCCATCACAAATTGGTCAAAGCCATTGGCAAGATCTCAATATGCTGTTCAATAGAAAATAAATATATGTTCCGATGGGTTATGCAGAAGCTAATTTGTTTAATACTTTTTGACATTTCTTGAACAATTATCTGGTCCACTGAAACATGGCATGCAAGGCTATTCTAAATGTTTTATAAAAATTAAGCATCTTGAACTTGCAGCTTTTTTTCCTTCATACAATAATAAGCTCAGACATCACGCCTAATTATAACAAAGATTCCTTCAACTTGATGTTCCTGATAACTAATGGGGAAATTTAGCAATTTTGAGACTCCGCTCACTCTAACTTACTATGTACTTCTCCTTCTGCTCCTTCAGCAGTCCCGTATCCCTCTTCTTCCTGATTTCCATCACCTTCTCCTTGTATCGCATTTGTCTCTCTGTTGGGGTCTGGGAGGAACAGTGGGACGAATTATGTTGGACCTCACACTGCACCTTGCCTCTTAGTTATACAATGTAAGCAATTATTTGGATTAGAAAATGATTTCACCAGGTGTAAATCAGCTGCTAATGAAAGGTAGCTCAAAAACCTGCAGACACACTGACCTTTGAGGAACAGGATCGCTAACTCCTGACCAAGGCAGACAAAACTTAGGCTTCCCCTTTGAACTTTTAAATTCGTTTTTTAATGTCAATACATACTTAATCAAGCACAAGGAAAGTTGAGAATGATTCTTGAAACACCCAGGTTAACATATTTGATCTAGTAAAACGACTAAACTATTTGGACAGCTTGGTAACACTAATGGACATATTGCCCTTCCATCCAACATATTGCCAGCAGTTTGTCCATCATGGGAGGTTGACAGCATGCATTCAAATAAACTGCTGGGTGAGCTCGTAAGTGATGGGCTACCTGGTGTACAGCGCCATGCCGGTTTTCATCCTGCTGCTGAGGTGAAGTCCTCTCATCCACCTGCTTGTCACGGCTGGTGGCCCTCATCTGAAAAGCAGGAGAGACAGTGATGGCATGACAGACAAAGCTAGGCCACAAATTCTGATACATTCTATGTCACAGGGATTTTGACTGCATCCTAGCTTGAAGGTGCCAGTTCTACCTACCTTGCATTCATCTGCAGAGAGGTTGTGGTAGAGAGGACAGCCTGATATTGAGAAGTGCCTTTCATGCTTCCCAGTCAAATGTCCTGCGAAGGAAAAAGCATTGCACCCAAATTAGCCTAAGTCTTCACACATACAGGCACTAAAGAGAAAAAAACAAACAAAAAAACAAGAGATACAATGACAGTAATATATATCTAACCCCTTCAGCAGGGAGCACAGTGACACTGTCCAGGCATGGGTCAATTACCCAGGGAGTTGCAGCCAGGGGTGGGGCACTTCATGTTGAAGTTGTAGCTCTCGTGAAAGCGGCGACGCTTGGGCCGGTGGCAGAGCTCACTGCCGGAGTCCTTCAGCGAGGCGTCCTTGGCCAGGCTCTCGTCGTGAGAAGCGTTGGGGCTGGAGACGTCGATGTCTGACTCCGACGAAGGGGCGTTTCCTGTGGGAGTGCGGGGCGGAGACTCGTCCTGGTCCAGCGTCTGTTTCAGGTCTGGTCGCCAAAGTGGCGGAGAAAATTACATAATTAGGACCAAGAGACAAGTGGAGGAAAGCATTCAGCACTTTTTATCTCCTTTGAGCTGAAGTCATCTGCTGTAGACCACCGCATCACTCCTAAACTTTTTATTCAGAATACAGAACAAAGCATGACATTACACATAACAAATGTTGTTGAATATTGATGGTAGGAATATAGTTTTGTATTGTATTGTATTGTAAGACAATTATATTTACTAAGATAGATTTCAAGTTTTTAAAGTTGTTTTTAAGGTGTTCCTATCAGATTTGCTTAACACTTTTCTCCATCCAAGTTACCCGGTCACTGCTGATTAGAAGATATTTGCTGTATCACTTTTTGTTTTTGCAATATACTATGTGATATGAGAATTTTTCCTCATCAGAAATGCCTCACTACCAAAAAAGGTTCACTGGGATACTGTTTATTCATTAGTATTTACTTCTATATCAGCCAACTAATTCTGAAGCCCTTTTTTTGTTTTAATTGCTTTACAAGGGTATCTCTACCATTTCCCTCCAATTTGGAAGAACAGCCAAATCTAAACAGTGCCTAGATGGTACGATGCACCTTCTGCTACTGCAAAAAAAAGGCATATTCAATAGTGTATTTCTGAAAGTGTTTTCCAGATCTCTTCTGTAAGCTCCAGGGTCTTCCTCTTGTTAGCTTCCACAAATAGTTGATTAAGAAGAGGCTCTACGAAAGCAGGGGCATCCACACAGGAACCCCCTTGGTGCCAATTCTCCCAAGGGGAAGACTTTAGACTATTGTATTGTCAATCAGCCCATGCTGTATTTTGGTAAATGGCTCCTAATACTATAGGTATCGTAATGTACACAGTTATATAGAGGGGACATCTGACTGCGGGGTATCAGGTGTTTGCACATAGTGTTAAAGCTTTAACTTCGGTTGGCCTCAAGTGTCCTGAAGAAACCTGATTGAGCACGAGGAAAAATTCACAACAATGGTTAAATACTTGCAGGAAATTCACTACCTGAGACAGAGTGCTAATAACTAATTTGTCAACATAATTGTTTGAATCTGAACTTGGTTTGCCATACCAATGCAAATGTTGCAGTATATTTATTCATCTAACATAAATATATATTTGTGGAGTAGCTTGCGTACATCATACATTAATTCGTATTTAAGCCAGCAGGTTCTGTAGCAACAAAGTGAAAACTGCAAGGGGAGGACTTTTTCAAGACACCATACAGTCTCATATAGTTTACGAATGTGCCTTTCTTATTGTTTGTGATCTTTAAGACTTAGAAAGGGTTTCAGAGAACACCTAATGAAAAAGCAGCATTGATTAGGTGCTGGAAAGAGCAAAAGGCGATGCTGCATGAACTTTGACCTTTGAGGCCCCCTCTCCTACCCCTATCAGAGTAGTCCACCGCCTGCTCCATGTCTGATCCAGAGGAACGACTCTGTCGCAGCGGGTATTTCTTGGGGGCGATCGGTGACCCCTGCGGTTGGCTATGGCCGACCCGCCTAGGGGACAGCGTCACCTCTTCCGCAGCCACTGCTGGTGGGTTCCGGACTGGACTGGAATCTAAAAAGAGAGCCTTTATTATAAACAGTCGTCTTTGGTTTCTAACCTTCAGGGGCTGTAATGAAACAAACCTCTCTAAATGTCATTGAAGATAAAAACTGAGTGAATTAAACCTTTAAAATAATTTTGGATTACAGTCTTGATGCAGATCAGATGCAGCAAGAGAAGACAACTAAAGAATGTCTAATACATCACAAGTATTTAAGAAGAACTTTTAATCCAGTTAAACACTTTTCCCTAATACAAGCAAATTTTCTTCTCAAACAAAAGGGTTTTCGTTTGTTTAAACGCAAGTGACAAAAGAAAATGATTCACAACTAATGCCTTTCTATTGCGAAGTCTCTAGCAATTGCCAATGAAAATTACCCTGTGCGAACGTGCATTAAACTTTAACCTCCCTTTTGAAATGCAGGAGAGGAAAAAAAATGTCCAACATAACACAATAAAGGTCAGGGTTCACACAGAAAAACTGAAATATTGCGTATGCATATTAAAGGTAAGAAATTACTTGTGTGGTTCAATTGGCTCTAAAATTACTATATCTAGCCAAGTTCAAATGAAAGCAGTATCTTTAGCTACCAGTTAAAGGGGAATTTCAGATTTGTAAGTCACTGACATTTGTTTCACGGATAATTGGCCATAATGACTGCATGCTTTACATGCTGAATGACACCCTATAAGCCTTCCGGTGTTATAAGGGAGTTTGTGTGATACAACAATGAATGTGCTTTTTTATTTTTATTTTGTGAAGTCTCTATGTTATACCTATCCCACTATATGCTTTATTATCTGTAGACACGGTCGTCCTTGTTTATCCCATCAGCGTATTCATTGCTAAGTGTAAAAGGCGACCCATATTATCTCTAAAAGACTACAACTTGTGTGGGGTGGTGCTTCCAAGGGAGCATCATTGAAAGGGAAGCAAAGCTGAAAGACCTGAGTGGCTTAATGTTAATTTACATTGACGAAATGGCTTCAACAATCATTTTCTGAAGTTCTCCAACAAGTTGACATTTAACCATTTATGTTTGCACCGTAACATAGTGAAAATCCATATAATGTATTTATTTTTGTCTGTTTTTTAGGTTAGGTGGCTAGCTAACTAGCTAGCCAAGTTACCTAAAAATAAACTAGAGATATCTATTAGCTAAACAATGTTTGACTAGCTGAGACCTGAATCATAGCCTTGAGTTTCTCAACTTGTCAGCTTTCCAAACTGGTGTAGCTAACATCAGACACTCTGTAAACCTGAAACCTTGAAAAATGTACAACAGTTGGTTGTGATCCTGGTCGCTCTGCCACCCTAGGCGCCCACCTCTCATATCCTAGAAAAGTAGTGTACAGTGACCACACAATGCACATGTTTAAATACCCATCCATATGGGTTGCCTACCGTTTTTAAAACAATTTGTCCTGATAAAGCGGGATAATTATTTTTGCTTTTTAAGATATAAATATCAGCTGCCCAAGTTTATCAGTTTATCATGAGCCTTTCTTCTATGAAAATCGACCCGTTTATAAAGTGGGAAACATTTTATTAGTCCATTTTCACAATGATCAGCTAGTCAGGAACTGATGAATATAAACTAAGCCCATGGACTGAAACTTCTGAAAACAGTTAGCCTATGAGTAGCTTAATTTTGGTCCATACTGTCATACTGTACGATGTGTTGACATTGTGTCGAAAGACCACTCCTTTTTACAATCGTTTGTAATTAGCACAGGCACAGTACACCACACAGGCATGATGACAAACATTAGTAAAAACAAACGTTTTCAAAAAAGGAGACAAGTTCTGACACTGACAACTTGCTGGCTACTCAGCATGTTGTCAACTAGCCCAAGTTTCGGGTCACTATTCATCTACTTAGCAGGGCAGTATTGACAGTCGCTAGGAATCCCTGACCTTATGGATATCTATTAGCAGACGAATACCCAAGTCAACGCTTCTGGATTCTAACTGCAAAATAAAACAATGTACATTAAAGATAGTAGGGAGAATTTTTTTTTTTAACTTATTACAAAAAATGTAATGTTCAACATTAGTAAAGATTATATGCGTGGATTGAGCTAGAGTGATATTCCTCTTACTTAATTAACATTTATTTAGCAAGTAGCTTTTATAGATTATCATACAGATATATTAAGAATACAGAGCATATTTGGGAAGATGGGCTCCTGGATGATCAGGACAATGCAGATGAGATCCCTTCACAAACAACTGGCTGGATTCTTTGAATGGAAATCAAGAAGTGACTCCAGACTACGCTGAAGTTCCCAGCTTCTTATTAAGTTTTAATTGCGTTGGGCCACTTTATCTACTTTAATGTAAAGAGATCCCCCCCCATTTACGTTAGCCAGAAGAGAAAATTACCCCATACCCTAATTCTGAGAATAAGCTTCCCCCCATCAACAGAAGTGGGATCATATAGAGATCTTGTGCAATTTAACTAGTGGGTTGTTTAAAAGTTGACACCATCGGGATGTTAAAACTATGTCTATATTTAATTTGCCAAAAAATGTATTTGTTTATATAAAATCAGCTTAATTCTGTAGAAAAACAATTGTTTACAGTAATTAGTAATTAGTGCCTACAGCACCCCAACTGAAAGTAGACAGGCAAGTGTCCTTGCTATATTTGTTAAGCTCTTTTTCACAGTTTTCAGGAAAAAAAAAATGATTAAAATGGTACATTGAATTCAGGGAGGAAGCAGAGGCCAGGTGTCAGCCTCTTAAACACGGGAAACGCAGAACTTTACCGTGAGAACTCTGGCTGCGACGCAACGAAGCCCGGGTGAGCCGGGTGTTCCTGCGCGTGTTGGCGTCGCTCTCCGAGCTGTCCGTGTGCTCAAGATCAGCAGAAAAGTCAGAGTCTTCCGTCCCATCCGAGCTGCTCCCCGCATTCCTCTAACATACGCAATACATAACCAGTTGCTAAATAGCACCTCTTGACAAAACCAAAGTCTACGTCATAAAATTACTTGCTTAAATATATAACCTCACTACAACCATTGAACTATTCTAAAAACACATCTGCAATTTATCCTGCCAGTGGAAAGGTGTTTTTCAAGCAATATACTAACCCGGAGTGCCAGATTGTTCTAGTTTTCATTCCACACGAACCCTCAATCTCTAAATCGGGTCAACCCCTCAGATGACCAAGTGATAAAGATGGTTCACCATTTAGAGCACTGCTCCTCGGGACCTCTTCAGGTCCTGTGCAGATTTTCAGTTCTTTAAATAATCCATAACATCAATAATAGGAAAAATAAGCATGTGTAGCCTCAAATTCATTTCCCTGTAAAAATCAGTTTCCCCTGCTCATTGACGTGCAAAGTGGTACGCTCTGCGGGTTCACGGCGATTCCAGCTAGAAAGTCCAGCTACAGAAGTACACACAGAGCTAACTCCACAAACAAATTAATGATAAATAACCAGAATTACACAGGGAGAGTAGGTAGAAAACAACGCTTTTAGAAACCGAATTGATAAGTGGACAATATAGAGGTCTGTGTTTTTGTTGTTCAGTTTTACCAGATACATTTTTTTTTTAAACACTTCACTATAATGTGTCACTCCGGTTTACATAAACACTGGAAACAGAGTATAAAAATGGTTTCCCCTAGAGAAAGCATTGTCTTCTGCACTTACAAGTATGAAACTCACGCTCTCCACTCTTCACAACTGAGTGAACATGATAAAACACACACAGAATAGTCTGCAACTTTGCTCTCATAGTAAGGGACCAAGGAGGAACCAGTTCACGGCTGGAATAACGTGGGTTGCAGCAGTAAAAACAGTGTCCTCCAGAACAACCGTCTTCTACTGCACTTACAGGTATGAAACTTTTTTTTGTTTTACCACCACCCCCCATTCTGAATAAATCAGAATTTAAATTTAAATTTTTAAATATCAAAAAATTATTATGAAAATATCAGTAACCTTATTAGTTAAGTTAATTTAATCGTAGCCAAGGGGGGAAAAACAAAAACTGTTTGTGCATGCAATATGTTTGTGTTAATAAACATGTACATACTTTCCATCTTGGATTAGGTAAAAAATATACTAACAGATCAGACATGGACCACACTGACAAGACGCAGATAAGCAGACAAACTCTGCACTCTGGCTGGAGCCCACCATCGTGCATCACGCTTGCCTGTTTGGATGTTAAGTAGCCTTTTTCTACCATGCAAGAACTCTGCTACCACTGGAGACCCACATAGCAAAGCACAGTTCACTAACGGCTAGCAGCTACCGTAGGTGAGAAGGGAAGTATGCTGAATAAATAATCTGGGTTTTCAAAACTTGTTCTGCAAACTTAAATCACATAAACTAATGATTTCTCCAACCATGTAAGAAATGGGACATCTTTTGGCACACCAACTTTTCCTTTACAATATAGTTAGGACTATGACCAAATACTGTGTCAATTCAAATATCTGCTTTCAATTTTTTGTAGTAAGTACTCTAGTACTCTTCATCCTCAATTATCAAATTATATATATATATATATATATATATATATATATATATATATATATATTACACAAACACACATATTTATAGTTGGTTGATCTTAACCTTTAATTTAAATATGTTCATACCGACAAATAGTTGCATATCTCGTGGGACAACGTGACTTGGGGGGGGGGGGCACTATTCCTTTGATGTATTCACAGTGTTTGTCCAGTTGCGTTGCGCGGGGTGTTCCTTAATAAAATCCCACACATTAGACGTGTATGGGGCGGTCAAAGGGCTGCCCTTTCCGCCTCATGGGACACAAGGACCAAATTCTTTCTTTTCACATTTTCCAGATAGTCAAGCACGGTTTCGTCCCCTTTCTCACAAACCTTGCATGGAAACACTTTCCATGTCCAATTTATTGTGTGTGCTTGTGTTTTTGCCTTTATGTTAGGCTTTTAAAACAAGCAATTGATTGGAATTGGAATTCTGATGCCTGCTGAAACAATTTCCCGGTACCCGTGTACCTTGTTGTGGATTGAAGCTTTATTTACGAAGACGCGTGGAATATTTTCATCACGGCGTGTAACTAATTGGCTATTGTAGGTTGGTTACGCGCTAATTTGATTAAAGCTGTAGAATACAAGTTTCTAATTGTTGGAGCGGTGGGAGTTATGCAATTGGTCAGAGGCTGGTCGCGGAGTAACTTTTCCAAAAAAGGTTTACAATGAACAGAGTTGTTCTGAACTATCGGGAGTTAAGGGTTATCGATGCATACGTGCGTTCGCCAATAACTTTGATGTCCGCAGAATGTACATCCGGGAAAATAGTTTTGTCTTTATTTTGGATTTTCATTTGCACTTTGCCTCTCCAAACGCTGAGTGAAAGTATCGTTGGTTCGAAAGCCGAACATCCTGGTGTTTGTCCGAACAATTTGAATGCTAACTTGTGGGTTGACGCTCAGAGCACCTGCGAGCGAGAGTGTCTTGTAGATCAGGTGAGGCTTTGTTTTTGTTTTGAGTGTAAGGTTATACTACATTCATAATTTACACAGCTGGTGAATATTTAACGAAATTAGTTTAAAATGTCCCATACATTTAACTCTGCGTATGTTTTCGACTTAAATGTTAAACGTATGCAAAATGTTTCGGAAACACTGAATGGTTTTTACAATTTTCAATATATTTAGAATTCTAGTATGGTTTACTTATTCGTTTAAACCTTTACACGAAAACATATTTTGGAGATATTCAGTGGCGAAAATATAAATGTGGGTACTAAAGAACTATATTGAATCCATTTCTCCCTGTAGGACTGCGCGGGATTTGAGAAGTGTTGCACCAATGTGTGTGGACTGCGCAGCTGCGTGGCTGCTCGGTTCTCTGACCGCTCTTCTACACAGTCGGAGAGCAAAGATGGAGGGGATGGTGCAGGGGGGAACGGCAGCTTGGCCAGTTGTCATGGATTTGTGTGTAGCCAGCAGGGGGCCACGTGCGACGTGTGGGAGGGACAACCAGTCTGCAAGTGCCAAGATCGCTGTGAGAAGGAGCCCAGTTTTACATGTGCCTCTGATGGACTCACCTATTTCAACCGCTGTTACATGGACGCAGAGGCATGTATCCGCGGAGTCAGCCTGACTGTGGTCACCTGCCGCTATCATTTGGCCTGGCCCCACACCAGTCCCTTGCCCCTGGACACGACTGCACATCCCACTCCCACATCCTCACGGGAAGACCCGCTACCACCGACACTCTACAGTAACCCAAGCCACCAGTCTGTATACCTGGGAGGTACAGTCAGCTTTCACTGTGACGTGATGGGAGTGCCTAGACCAGATGTTACCTGGGAGAAGCAGACCGACCGCCGTGAAAGCCTTATTATGAGGCCCGACCAAATGTATGGCAATTTGGTCATCACCAACATTGGTCAGCTGGTTATTTACAATGTGCAGGCCCGGGACACTGGCATCTACACTTGCACTGCTCGCAATTCAGCTGGGATCCTGCGTGCTGATTACCCGTTATCTGTCATTCGACGACCCGAAGACGATTTCTCAGAGGATTCTGAAATGAGTGCACCCATGGGACGGCATTTCTCCCCTGCTGATTGTTTGGAAGAGGTGGACAGGAGAGAGTGTGGTGAGCGCCATGTTGACTGGTACTATGATAGCAAGCGCGGCACCTGCCTGGCATTTACCAACAGAGGGTGTGAAGGCAGCAGAAACCGTTTTGAGACCTACGAGGAGTGCCGTGCGTCCTGCCAACGGGAAGGTATGGGCATCTGCTCTCTGCCAGCAGTGCAGGGCCCTTGCAAAGTCTGGGAGGCTCGGTGGGCATATAACTCCCTTATGAAGCAATGCCAACCCTTTGCTTATGGTGGCTGTCAGGGAAACTCTAACAGCTTCCGTACCAGAGCAGAGTGCGAAGCGAACTGCCCACAGCCAAAAAGGCGTCATTGTAAAACCTGCAGAGGAAAGGGTAAGATTGTACCCAGCTTATGCCGGAGTGACTTTGCCATTGTAGGGCGTCTCACGGAGCTGATTGAGGACCTGGATTCTGGAATTGCTCGCTTCAGCCTTGAGGAAGTTTTGCGTGATGAAAAGATGGGCCTAGCCTTTTTCAACACCCGCCACCTGGAGGTAACTTTGACTAAGATGGATTGGAGCTGCCCTTGCCCCAATATCACTATGGAGGAGGGTCCTCTTCTGGTGATGGGAGAGGTGCAGGACGGCATGGCCGTGATCCAGCCAGACAGCTTTGTACGTTCCGTCTCTGACAGGCGTTTAAAGAAGATCCGCGAGGTACTAGAAAAAAAGACTTGTGAGCTGCTGCGGCGCTTCCAAGACTAGGACTGGCACTGCTTACTCAACAGCTGCAGAACACTACAAACTGCTTGAACCAGCCATAGTTACCAGCCAACTCACACTCAATGGGTATCATTTTTAAGCCTCTAGAGAAAACCAAATACATACATTTACTTTTGTCACCAGAGATGAAAATATCCTTTCAAACACAAATCTGAGAAAAGGTGTTGGTAGTGGTACAGGAACTGGCACCGGCACTAGAAATATAGCTCTTTTTTTTGTGCATTAAAAAAAATATATATAGTGTGGAAGTTATTAAGAATATGTAGATTTATTTTGTATTGTGATGTGTGTGTGTGTGTGTATATAGTTTACTGTTTTTTTTTCCTTCAGTCACATGTATTTCATGTATGTTTTTATGGGTCTGTCTTATTGAGGGATATTAGGCTGATTATATTTTTCATCTATTTGTATGTCAATTAGTTCTCATATTATAAAATTTAGGTCCCCGGAATTAGCAAAGATTTAGCAATATTTCAGGAATAAAGTCATATGCAGGTATGTTTATGGCAGCAACAATAAATTCTCAAATTCAGAAAAGCCTTAAAGTTCAGTCCAATTAGCAATAACCTCTACATTGGTTGTGGGTGTACATCAGAATTATTTAAATGTGAAAAAATAAGTCTGCTCTAGCACCATTGTTTTTTTGTTTTGATTCTAATGTATTGGTGGATATGTGGCAAATCATTCTACCCTTCATATGTTTCACCAAAGCATTGCATTGAAGTATAATAATAGGTGAAAAGGACAAACGTTTTCATGTTCTTTATTATATAAGATGGCAAAAACTTGAACCAGTTTTGTTGGCATGTTGTCGTTTGCCTGACCAAGAGATTACAGGAAAGAAGGGATGACATGACTAACACTTCCTTTGTCAAGGTGTTTTAATTAATCCAAGAAGAGCTCATGACAATTCATTCTCTACACCAGACTTTCCTTCCGGAATAGAAGGCACTTGTTATTTGCAGGCATGTCAACCTGAAATTCACAGAACGAAAATAATCAGAATGCTTAACCCACTGCATGAAATACACTTCATAATTATTCATACCTTTGATACGTATAACCAAAAACCTGATTCAACATAACAAGTGTGAAATATTTTATTTTTAATCATTCTAATAATTTAAGGTTTCATTGTAACAACTCACAACAGGGCCACCTAAATTGTAGTCTGCAGAATGGTGTGGAATTTTAAAAAACTACTGAATTATTGACACCGCTAAGTATAATCCTGTATCAAATTTCCATTGTTTGAATGTAAAGATTCTGAGACTTTCTAGAAGCTATCATTGGATCCCCGTTTCCACAGGGTAAAGCAGTAACAAGAAAATCCAGTAACATCCACCAACATGTTAAACATGCAGTGAGACCATGTGCTGTGAGAAAAATGTTAGAAAACTACGATCCACCAGTCTGCATTAATATGCATGTCTACAGCAACCAGAATAGTCTCATGGTCAGGTGATACAATTGAGCTTTTTTTGTTTGGTATTGAAACTAATATTCTTCACAATCCATTGCAATCTCTAGACCTTAATTCAACGGAACAATTTATCATTTGAACTCATGAAAGCCGTTCACACAAGAAATGAGCAAAGGAAGAACATCATCGGTATGATCAGGAGGGATGTACATCATTCTGTAGAAAACAAGTCATCTTGCTCTTTACTGAGTCATTTTTAATCACAATTCATTAGAAGAACAATTAAAATATTTGCTTTATGTTGAATCATGTTTTACTCACATTTAACAAAGGTGCAAATAAATAGATGGATCTGTAAATAAATAACGTCTCCATTCACAGTGATAATAAGCTTCCAATTTAATTAATCTATGAGTACTTAAATAAGAGCTGGGATCCTCTCTGTGTTGCTTACCACCTTCTCCAGGAACATGCCATTCTCGTCTGCTAGAGAACTCAATAAGGAAATGTCCTTGAGGCCCCACTCCGGGTTCCTGGAGAAACACAAGCATGAGCCGACACTAACCACTGAACCCAAGAATACCTTCCAGAACATCCAACACTGTCACACTCTTGTTCCGTTTACCTCTGCTTCAGGCTTTGATTGAATTCCACATTGCTTGATGGGGTTATCAATCCATTCACAGAATAGGGCTGGGTATAATTCCAGGGAGAAAAGCAGAAGCTGTTGCTAGCCATTGGAAAATAATAGCATGTTTCGTGCATATTCTACAAAATATTAGCATATTCAAGGTGACAGAAAGAATGTACAAGAAAGATTAACTAAGATCCGTACCCCATAAGTCAGAAGCAATCCATGCGGTTTCAATATCTTTCCAGCAGCTTTGAACAAACCCTAGAAAAAAAAAGCCAGAAGTAAACTCAAACTACACAGCATGAAATAAAACTTATAAAATTTGAAACTGATTTCTTCTACGTTTTATTTTTAATTCAGCTTGGCCAATACAATTTTGTTTACAATTATGGATGCAGAGTGTAGCTTTTTACAGTTTCTGTTACCATTTTCTAAATAGGACTAACTTAATAACTAAAGTTGACTTACCTACTCTAGCTGACTATTCTATATCTTATAATAATACAAACTTAATCTAGTTCAACACCTCTATTCAGTTTGGGATTCAGGAATGTGGTTCACAAAGGCTTTTGTTTCCTTTTATAATTTCTACAGATCCCACTAATCACGTCTTTACTTTCCATAAAACTCGTAAAAAAAAAAAAGTAATGCATTTACTGTGAGAAATATCACAATTTGATATCATCTGTAGCTATAATTATCAACATCTATCTCATAAACTCATTTTTTGTATAACTGCATTCTACTACCTGTTTATGCCACAATAAATATTTAAATTGTGTTTTTACAAGAGTAGCATGACTGGACTTAAACATACGGAAATGAACACGGGTGCTTTTTGCGAATGTTTGGGAACAGATCCAGCAATTACCTTTGTGCAGACCAGAGGGGAGATGTGTATCATGTTGATGTTGACAATAAGGTGTTGGGACTCAGGCTGTATCCCACCCCAGTGCTCCCAAGGCTGGGAAGCATCCAGGTAAATAGGAGGCTTTAAATTATCCAGTTTCAGAAGCTCTCTGTATGCTTCTATACTAATGAGATAGCAAGAACATACTATATTTAGGGTCACACGCGGACTATTGTTTCCTAACTTCAAAGGACTTTCGATTAAAAAATATCGAGAATATTCTAACAAAGTGACTGTGTGTGTCTGTGGGCGTTTCAATAATAAGTAGGAATAATATAAACAGTCTTTTCGCTGACTAGCAGGATTTGCCGTTTCATGACATAGAAACGGATTTGCCGTTTCATGACATGACATATTTAGCTCGTTTGTAAATGTAAAATATATTTAGCCTATATGCAATTCCACAAATAGCCAGCAAGTACTGTATCGCCGCTAAACTGTAAACGACATAATTCCAGGTTCGGCCTAATTTTCTGCAATCTTTCTCACCTGTCGATTGACCGCTGATCGATGTCGGATGGCTGCCATGTAACGTTACTTAGAGCCTGGGCAAAGTGTGCCACATGCTGACCCGAGCCTGATGACACCTCGAGCGCAGTGAGTGGCCCGTCCGAGTTCACACAATTTCGAAGTACAGTTAGGATGGGCTCCTTATTCCTCTCTGCGGCAGCTGCACAAAGCATCCTGCAAAAACTGAAACGGATGCTAGGCCACAAAAATAAACGCAAGGAAATAACAGAAGCCACACCTCAACCCAAGAGCTGGGTAACGTTGGTACTGCGATGAAAAAAAAAATGCATGTATACAGCACGCTTTATTGTGCAAACGGAATGTGCCTGGGTTGCTTATTTGGCTGTTATCGTTTCAACCTCACAGGAAGATGTAACCGAGCAAATATTCGAGGTGTATGCCGGGAATTGTTGTTTTTTTCTGGACATTGATCTATATTACTGTAAACCTGGACATTGATTTTTAGATATTAAATTGACAACAAAAACAATTTAAATCAAATTAAGATTAAGATTATAAAAAACTTTTTGTCTAAAAAACGGGGAGGGTTTATTTAGTTTTTCATGATCAAGACAATAGAGCTAATTACTCCATAAGTCCTAATTAATTAAAGAGGAATTCAGTCACATCATACAACTCTCATTTTCAAATTCTCATAAAGCCATAGTTTATTGTTGCTGAGACTACATAATTGGCGTACAAACACTGAATTAATTTTACTCTCCCTTCTTTTGCTTGCTAGCTTCTAACTATTCTGCTTTTTTTGAGGGTTCCTCAGCATAGGGGAGAAAAGATGTGGAAAATCAAGGGTATCTAAGCAAGAACGAACCCCCCACTAAGAACCTCACTGTTTACTTTATTCTGTATGCGTCTAGTATTAAATCAATGTCTAGGAGTTCTCTTGACTGCCTCTGGGGTCAGAAAATAATTTTCCAGTTTTACCATATTGACACATTTGCATTTTTGGTTGATTTTGATGCCAGTCAAAATTGTACCGCCGCATGGGGCAGCTGGTGTACAATAAAGCAAGAGTGGAGTACAGCCCAATACAGATAATGTGGACTTGTTAATGTTGCTAAAGTAAAGGATTTCTGTAAGACTTAATTATGAGTATTGATTTATGGTTGTACTGAATTATCAAGATGGCGCATTTCCTGTTTTTAGTCACTCCAAGGTCGCAAACCCATTTGAATTGGTGGGAATTGACTTGATTGGGAAATTGGCCATCGGTATGGCTACAAAATATACTATTGATATATCCACCGAAAGCCCGAAGATACCATGATTACTGTAATAATCCACATCTCTCACTAAATATTTTAGTATTATTATTTTTTAAACATTTATGACTAGGCATTGTTTAATAGTCGGTTGCGTAGAGACGAGTGATTGATAAGCGATTAATAATAATAACAATACTCTATGGATTGTTGATACATGTTTAACTCGCTCCCAGAGAGCAAAGGAACATAAGTCAACAACTGGTCGAAGTGTTTATTAAAAATGCATATTTGAATCAACATAGAATAATGCTTAAGTAATACATTTTATATCGATTTTAACCATAAATTAAAGAGGCTATATCAAATAATAGTATAATATTACTTTATTGCTCCATAAAAATTGTACCGTTTTTATAAGAGAGCTAATTCTCTGCTGAGTTCAAGCAAAGACTCGTACACTGATTTAACACGCAAACGCTTAAGACCGTCTTGAAAAAGACAGAACTCACAGCGGAAAGGACTGACGAACAAACAGAAAACACAGAGAGCCCTCACATGCACAGATAAACCCGTTCGCGGTGAGGGTAACGAACCTTAACTTTACAAACTCATAACATGTACGTTAACTAAACAACACATATGCCTTGAACATTAAACATAACCGGCACATTGAACCCATTATTTACACTGCGGAAAGTTTCGGGAGCTAGGTTTCCCGGAAGCCCCCACGAGGGTGGCCCCAGTCCATGCCAACTGGGAGACGTTGTTTTTTTTTAAACAAACTGTTTTTTTTGTCAAAAAGAAAATACAGCAGCAAGAAACCGTGGCAAAACATTAGTCAATCTTGATCACCCATGGTTACGACCCTTCAGGTCGTATTGGTGTCTAGGGGTAAGGAAGGGCCTAACACTGCCCAGAGCATGGGGAAATTGTGCGTTGTAACACAATGGACCCAAACAAGTAACTGAAAGTGTAATGAATAATATATACTTACAATAAAACGACACAGGGAAACAAGGGAATGGAGAACGTTGCCAAAGCAAAACAAGTCATAAAATAACTAAACTGTCTATCAAGCTTACTAATATAAAATACATGGGGTGGCACCCGTGCCTAACCTAATGTTCTAAACAGAGGTATACTACGTTATGTAATAATGCAAACCCACGGGTGGCTTACATATCCCCTTGCTCCGGGGGCCTATAAACAAAATAAAATCAAACACTGTACCGTGTACAGGGGAAAATATTTAAATTTCTAATATATATCGAAATAAACAAAGTAAAAACAAACGCCACGAACACAAATATAACAAAAAGCCATTACTGAGACAACACACAAGGACCTTTTTAACTAGCGAGCGAACCAGAAACACACTACTAACAAATCTTTTTACCAACTTCGCTCGCCCGGTGACAAAATAACGCGTCTGTTTTATGTGCAGACGATTTACGGACGGACACGGTCCGAAATCTGGTGCGCTGATGATGATTGACAAGTGGGATGATGCCAAGGGGAGTCTGATACCTGAATGTTAGAATGACATTGAGGGGAGAAACAGAAGAGAGGACACACCACACACAACACAACATAACACAACACAAACAAGTTTCTTGCTGCATTGGTTTAGATTACTACAATGTCAATTTTAGAGTCAAAGTTATGCAGTTGCATAAAATTTTGCATAAAATACTCTCGTATAAAAATAGTACTTTCTTCACAATTCGGTGGTTTACTTATTTTTACTCACTTTACATGGTTGAATTGTATAACTGTTATATGTAAATATTAAGTATAAATATGAAGATTTATTCTTGTGTTTTGCGTGTGGGGTTTGCAGAATTGAAAGATGACACAAAACCCATGGAAGAGATGGGGACCACTAGAAGGCCACTAGATCTTCAGGATGTCCACACCCTTTTCCTTGAGGACCACGAGGGAATGGGTCCACTGGAGAAGGACCAGCTGGATGAGGAACTGATGATGGAAGAGGGTGCTGCAGATGAGCTCCAGCCCAGCACTTCCACTGTCATGTGAGGGAATTCATTGTTTTACATTCATTGCTACATTTAAAATTTAACATTTTTATTCGTTTATAGTATGACACCCGCAGTTCCAGACCACCCCCTGACAACCAAACAGTCCAGCTCACATCGCCGAAACGTGTCCGCATCGCCACAAACATTCACGCACCACTGCCTCCACACCTAGTGCTTCTGTAGTACCTGCTCCAGTTAACTTTTATTGAGCCAGGTTTCTTCACTTACGAAGTCCCAGACCACGAAGCACCGAGCCCGCTCCCTTTTAGACCTAGTCGTCCTGTTGGAATTTGACATCTCCATGGTCACCCGTGCTCTTCGGTCCACCACAGCTAACCATAGGCGTGAAATAGTTTTTTTCCTCCTCTTTTTTACACAGATTATCATAGTTGATATCTGTAAATTTACTAATGCCCAGGGATGGCTTTTAGTTGTTGACAAACCTAGCTATGGTAATAATGAAGGTGGCTGGAACAAAGTTAATTCTGAGGAGTTTAAGCATTTTATAGGACTTATAATTTATATGGGCATTTTTTATAAGGGCAGATTTTAGACAGTTTATGAAGGATAAGCCAATTAGATGGAGGTTCAAATTGTGGGTTTTAGCAGCGTCAGATAATGGTTATAAGTTAGATTTTGATCTGACGGTAGTCGTGACGGCAGGGTAATTGGCTTATCTATGAAGGTAGTCTTAGAATTAGTCCAGCCACTTGTCCATCAAGGTTATAATGTTTGGTTTGACAATTTTTACACGTTACCGATTTTGCTGATGGAATTGAAGAGGGCTTGGTTGCAATTCATGTGGCACGTGCAACACCAACCATATACATTTTCCCTCTATTCTAAGGGACTACCAGCAATGGGAGCGTTGTAGTAGCCGTGGAGATATGCGGTGGCGTCGTATCGAGGGAGGGAACATTCTAGCAATTCAGTGGAGGGACTCTCGAGCGGTTACTTGCTTTTCGTCGTTTCATGGTGAGGCATGGAAAGGCTTATAAGAACCGAGGGCAGTTGGACTGGAACAGTGGTGCGCCAGCCGGCCACCGTCCATGACTGTAATCAGCACATGGGTGGTGTAGACAAATCCGACCAGAAAATGTAAACTTACCATGTTCTCTTGAAATCCACGACATGGTGGAGAACTTTGTTTTTCCACTTCATTGATATAGCTGTCACCAACAGTTTTCTTCTCTTTCAGGAGTGGAGTGAACAGAATGACGGAATGGCTAGTTTTGAAAGATGCAGAAAATATTCTCATTTTAATTTTAGAGAAAATCTTAGCCGGCAACTAGCGGGAATAGGTGTAGATGACGCTGTACCTCTATACAAACCGCGTGCCAAATTAAGTCGGCCTCTCTCATTGTTCCATACTTTACTTTACTATGTACCTGGCTTTCTAGCAAAGCACAATAACTACTGGCTTTGTTATCGCACCGCTAAAGTCGAGCAAAATACATTTGTCACATGCTTTGCTCTTCAATGCAATGGGGAACCACTGTGTATGATTCGCGAACGGATTTGAACGGAGAAGTGGCATTCTCCATCTGATGATCAACATCGTAGCACTGACACGTAGTGAAAGACTGCAGCCGATGGATTTGCTTGAAAAGGGACGGTAGGGACTGCCTGAGACGGTAGGTATCCACGTGCACATAGTTCAAGTTGATGTTTTTAATGATGTTTTTGATTTGTATGGTTCTGGTTATGTTTATTGATGTGTAATTTGTTTGTCTAGGGTGGCATGGTTTAGTTCAAATTAATAAATTGTCAAATGTTAACTTTTAATAATAACATTGTCATATATCTGCTAAACACGGTCCTGTTTGAGGTTTGAGGTTTTTTGTGGCACATATTTCTGTATATTTTTACCAGACGGCAGGCATATGCTGCTTTTAATTTAAACAGGGTTTCTGGTCTCTGAATGGAGTTATTGGTTCAAATCCCATTCCTCACTTTTTTGCATGATACCAGCTCCAAGGACAGCTCGGTTGTACTTAACCAAAATTGCTTCAGCAAATAGTCAGCTGTATAAATGGATAAAATGTCAAATCTTAAACCATGTACTGTAAGCTTGGTTTTAAAGAGAACTATTCTTAGGTGGCTGGCAATGAGTGGGGTCACATGTTTGAAATGGAGAACCACTGGAACCTGGAAACAGAATTGCCCACTGGAGTGCCAGAAATCAAGACAATGGCTTTCATATCCCTGTCCATGGTGAAGGCTGGAAAACTATAGATGACACTGGCATACTTGATAGTTCTGAACACAAAACCTCTTTAAAGACAGTTAGCTGCCTATTATAGGAACAATAATCAAACTACATTTTGGCCAAACTGTTAGCACAACAAAATCCAAAATACACAATTTAAAATATTACATTTTGTTTAATAATAAAATCACATATAAGTTACTCTATATTTAAAGAAGCTAGGTGAAATGCAAAAAGGACAGTATAA
>JAOYSI010026288.1:0-32743 GCA_025775065.1 Hiodon alosoides | reverse complement strand
CCCCCCCCCCCCCCCCCCCCCCCCCCCCCCCCCCCCCCCCCCCCCCCCCCCCCCCCGGGTGGATGGGCAGTGGTTGATAGAATTTTTAGCAATTTTTTTTTGCTGTTGCTTGTTTATTTCCAGAACAGTTTGATTAATTGGTCATGTTTTCCAAGCAGTATCTTCATTGGGCAAAGGGACAATTTGGCCTGTAGAATTTTTTAATGATCCTATCATGTATTACAGAGGCCATTAAATGTGAACCTTGCAAACAAGCAATCAATAACATAGACAGTTAAAACTGGAATAGTGCCAGCTATATAAAAATCAGCTCAGAGCTTAGGCTTGTTGCTAGGGAGCTGGCCTGAAAGCAGAAGGCTCAGAAAATGGAATGTCTAATGTAATGAAATAACACTAGGTGACATAAATCATCAGGAAAGTGTTTTGCATTGGGTACATTTCGGAAAATGTCGTTTGAGGCTATTTAGATTTTGAAATGACGGAAACGAATGAAATCCAAAACATTACAGCACAGGGAGAAACAGAGTGTGCAAAGCAGCAATATGCATTTTCAGAAAACTACAATCATTTATGGGTAAGTCTCGTAAAGGCTTCTTCTGGCGTCAAAAATACAGTCACCAAGCAGGCCTGTGGCATAGTTTTCTGTTTAGGTGTTTTGATGGCGTCTTGTTATTGTTTTGCAATGGAACGTTTCCTCTGGAATTTTCTGATTTTAAGTAAAATATGATATGCTCAAAAAAAATGGAGGCTGTAAATATATCCTGATGAAAATAACTGACATCTGAGTAAAAGTCCCATTGCTCCTGATACAGGACAGGAGCTAAGTGCAGACAGCTCACAGAGGGGAAACAGTTAAAGGGTGGAAGCTTATTTAAGAAATTTGAATATGAAAAAGGTTTTTATATCTCGTGGCAGCATGAAACTGTTGGTGAAGATTGTACAGCTTTACATTCTTTTCACATATTTAACTGGCAGCTCTTATTTTTTAAATAAAGACAAACAGCTTGAGAAAGATGATTGCCTGCTGCTAACTGTGTAATGGCTTTTGTTCAAAACTGTGGATGCTGCAAAAAAGGAGGTTGAATCAGAGCAGTGTTATACATATGAAAGGGGACCTGGTTAAATGAAAATAGTGTTACCCTGAAATCAATACTAGTGCAACAGCAATTGGAATCACACAATGAATACAAATAAAAAGACTCTTCTGGTTAGGTTTTTTGCTTTGCATATTTTATACATGTTATGACATTCTAGTACTAAAGCTGGCATTGATGTATCTTTAGTTGTGTATTGCTGCTTGCCAACACGTACAATAATGCTCTAGATCATTCCCCAAAGCTTTCAATAACCTTAAAACGAGTAAAATTTAGTCACACTTCTGGGGTGATATTTTTATTATGTTTTTTTATAAGAAACTAAAAGTTAAAAATCAGGAAACTTAGAGCACTGCTTTTATACACATCAAAAAATGTTGCATTTCCGAAGGAAATATTTCTTCTAAAAGTATTTTCATGGGTAGTGTGATGGCGTCTTTCCCTACTAGGACAGTTTGCACTATTTAAGGTCAGCAGGCCTCCTTGAAGGTGATATGAACAATGTTTTGGGACTAATGGTTTTTGTCCACAGACTTGAACAAATTTATATTATAACAGAAAGAATAGTTTTCCATGTTCCTTTGTAACAAGTTAATTGTGGTTGCTGTTAAATGTAAGATAAGGTTGAGTACAGGCATACTGTGCAAAATTAATTAGGTTATTCTTATTTTGTCGGGGTGTGACAGTATTTCAGTAACAGTGTTTTCCCTTCATTTAACTAATATGTGCATTGGTGAGACTTAAAGGTTATGCAAAATTACATCAGGGAGATAACTGACAGGGGGTTTATGTATTAGCTCCACATGTAGATGAACTGATATGGGATCATGTCTATCAAAATCTTCAGGTTTCTCAGTAAGATCTGTATCTGTTTGATATATCCATCGGCTTGAGGGCTTAACTGTCATAGAGCTGTCTCTCTATATGTATTTTGTATATAACACCTCTGTTTTTATTTTTTATTTTAAATACTTTTATTTAACAGGTAAACTACTATAATATGTTTTATGTTGCAAATGTTTTTTCTTTATATTTATATATTGCAAATTTATATTATTAATTGGTAATATTTTTTTACAATGGGATCCTTTCTTCTTACATAAGAAATATCCTGAAGGTCTTTGTATGGATAATCCCACATTTGTCTAGACATTCTGCTTGGATTCATGAACTGTAAACCAGGGGAACATTGAAGATAAAAGATTGAGTATGGAGTCTGAGCCTGTTGTCTCTGATCTGATAAGACATGTGAAGCTAAGTCAAGCAGATTTAGGGCTGATTCTGCAACCAGTCGTTGCTCTCCGTGGTTCCTGACAAAGACTGCTTGTCAGGGGTATGTCAAATAAAATTGCATAATGTGATTGTGCTCGCTATTTAATAATAGTGTAGGTCCTACTAATTAAATTTATTATGTAGAGCCAAAAATGCCTCTGCTTAGAAATCTAGAAAGGTTTTATTAACAAACGAGACATGGATCTGAGGGGCTTTGGGCACTGCCCCCCACTCGGGAACCATCTCTGCCTAAACCAAATTTAATCAGAAAAACTTAAGGAGGATTCTTGCAAGATTAGTGGTACTTTCGTGCTTCTTAAAACTAACTTCCTTTAAGGTAATTGCAAAGGGGGTCTGAAATTATTTTGTAATCATGACTTTCAAAAGGGAATAGAGATAAAGGTGAAATGCTTGTCAATAGAACAATTAAACTTATTGAGAAAAAGCTTGTTAAACTGGAAAGGAAATCATGTGAAATGTGTAATACTTCAATAAATACACACAAGCTTAGTCAATATACACACTGGCTTGATCAATATACACATTGGCTTAATCAATATATACACCGGATTAATCGATATATACACACAGGCTTAATCAATATACACGCAGACTTAATCAATATACACTCATTGGCTTAATCAGTGTACAAACAGGCTTAATCAATATATACACAGGCTTAATCAATATACACACACTGGCTTAATCGATATATATACCGTATTAATCGATATATAGACACAGGCATAATCAACATACACACAGGCTTAATCAATGTATTTGCAGGCTTAATCGGTATATACACACAGGGATAATAAATATATACACACAATATATACACATCCTTTTTCGACACTATAAACTAAAATAAAAACATTTTATTGTTAAAATTAGGATCCAAAAGCATAGTAGCATAGAGTCAGTGGACTAAATTTACTTCCATAAGGATTTTTGCAAAATCAATTTCAGTGCATGTACATGGGTGTGGATTGAAATACATAACAATATCTGCTTACATAACAATGAGCTTTCCATTTCTTTATTGGAGTGCAGTTGTGTATAACAAGTTTTTCTAGTCAACCTTTTTTTTTTTTTTTTTTTTTTTTTGAGGGGTATGAGTGCAAAAAGCTAATCACTTATATTTAAATATTTATGGGTTAACGCTGTCAAACTTGAAATGAGGCTTGGGCCCCTTTTCCCTTGTCTCTGTATACGACGACGTGACTGGTTCATGACATATTTTTACATTTCCAACCTTTGATGCAGTTAACATGTACAGTGTCACAGATTTATGTGAAATGCAGAACCGGTAACATTCCTGGGTTACTTTTTTACATTTCACAGGATAGGAATGGCAACCCTTTAAACCATATGTTTATATATGATGTCCTGCATTTCCTCCCCATCAGGTGAAGATGAGGAGAGGAAGAGACTGGTGGTTCTGAGCTACCCACAGTACTGTCGATACAGGTCCATTACGGCCCGCCTGAGAGAGCATCCCTCTCACCTGCTGACAGACCATGTTGTGCTGGCACTGGGGGGCATCACCTCTCTCGGGAGAACCACCCTCATCCTGTACTGCCGAGAGACCTTTGATCACCCCACCCTCGTTGACAATGAGAGCATCTGCGATGAATTCGGTGAGTGCTGAAAACCAGCCCCAACTCGCAGTGCTGTGTGGAAAAGTGCTGTTTTGCAAAGTAACTCTTTAAACGCTTTTTAAGATTGCCTTTCATTTGCTATACTTAACCTTACTATTACCTTACAAACTTTACATACTTTTTGTATGTATTTATGGTCTTCCATGACATTGATTGATTAATTATTGGTACATCCACACTTTCCCAGTGTTTGGTTGTTTCAGAGAGGACCTTGAGGTGTAGATCCATTAAGTATTCATAGTAGGATAACAGTCAAAATATGACTAGCGAGGCATTTAATAGGTAACTAATTGTAGGACTTGTGGGTCTTTATAGGAAAATGGTTAGTGAAGATTAGGTTACGGAAGTGCTTTGTTGCCTATGTGAGTTTTAAGCATTCCACAGGAGAAGTAGTCCTTGAGTCAACAGTGTAGAAGGTACTTAACAACGCATAAACCTAAGAGGCACTTATTGTGTTACTTCATCACAATGGGTCATAAGGACATTAAAAAACAAGACAAAAGCAGGGCCATATTTCTGTATTAAAAATGTAAAAACTGTTATCACAGCTCTTGTATGATTACAAATCTATTTATGTTATTTGGCCTGCATGCCAGATTATAGCCTGTTAAAAATTTATTTCAAAAGGAATTTGGTAAGCTATCAATGTTACTAGTTTTACTACATAAACTCAATACTCTCAACCCCACTCCCCATGTGAGCTAATGCTGTTTAGAGCTGAAGAACCACATTAAGTGTCCGTGTTTTGCTTCATTGCTTAGCTTGCTAAAAGAACGGGGCCAAATATGGTCCGGAAGATAAATTACAGTGTCTAGTCACTGGAACGTGATTGGTCCCTTTGTGAAGTTTCTTCAAACAGTAGACCAATAAAAGCCCGTATATTGTAGAGTTTTCCTGGACAGACTGTAATAAATGATAGGCCACATTTTAGAATCATAAAAGATTAATAGAGCTGCATCTCAGCTTTATGCCTCAATAGAGCTTTTTAAAGTACTTTGAGATGTAAAAATAGAATGCAATACAATAATCATGTTTAAGTTACTGTAAGAAAATCATTCATCATAATGTACTCTGCAGTTATGATGTCATGTTTTATTTTTCCAAAAGTTTCCAGAGGCTGTATTTATTGTAAAGAAATATAATTAACTTTTTTTTAAATATTATGTTATAGCTTAATTTATTTCCTAAAACTTGCCACAGTACTTCTACGGACTTCTGTCTGTCCAGGTAATCACAGACAGCCTCAATGATGTTGAGATCAGGGCTCTGTGGAGACCATACCATCTATGGCAGAATTCCTGGTTCTTCTTTCAGAAAATTAATGGTTGGACATCTAAAAAGAAATTTTTGTACTGACACACAAATGCAGAAGACAAAAAATAAACTTGAAAGACTACATTTGTGTCAAAAAGCTAGAGTGCCTAAGACTTTGCACAGTACTATATATATATATATATATATATGTGTGTGTGTGTGTGTGTGTATGTGTGTGTGCATGTGCGTGTGCGTGTGTGTGTGTGTGTGTCTGTGTGTGCGTGTGTGTGTGTATATAGACAGAGTTTTCAAAATCCTTTGCAACCATTGCCATCTTTGAGGGGTGGGCAGGGGGAACGACATTTTTAGAGAAATTGGTGTTTTAAGTGGTTTTAGGACCGTTCCTTTCTTTCTTTACTGGGAAAGTTCTATTAAGTGTACTGTATTTGCTTTCTGAGCAGATCATGTTTTAAATGTCTTTTCTCTTAAGGCATAGTCACTTAATCCACTCATTTAGGACAGAGTTCCAGGTTGGAGAACATTAACAGCCCTCATTAAAGGCAGCTAAGAATTGTGTTTGCACTGTTCTGAGGGGATAACTTCAGCCTTTGAAATTCCCTAGGCTTTATAATTGTGTGCTAACACAGAAAAATGTAATTCTTTTCTTTTGATGGAATCACCTTCCCCACTTCTCCTGTATATATTCATTGAGGTTCAAACATGTTCAAAGGTAGGAGTTTATTTGTGTCAATGAAGCAATTGTTGAAGAATCAAAAAACGATCGTAAATTAATTTGTCTTAATTTTAGTATATTCAATCTTTTTCCATAATCTATGTCTTCATATCTATATTCAGTAAGATGATAGTAACATGTGTGCTTAGAGACTTGAATTGGAGCTCTCTCATCCCTTTGTGTGCAGACATGAATTTGACTTGCAAAAATGCCTGAGTATTTAACACTCTAAATGGCATATTCATGTGCACGTGCAGAACTCTTTATATTTCACTATTTTAATCATTTTGTCCTCATCTTTATGTAAGCTGTAACATGATGTGATATCAGGTTACCGGCCCACTACATTAGGTGCTCCGGGACATAAAGAGCAAGAGCCTTTGAAACTGCTGTTCTCGGCTAGTTACGTCAAAATTCAAGTACACACAGTTTACACAGTTTTGAGAGAGAAAAAAACTAATTCCAGTTAATTGACCATTGTATAACCTGAAGCCAGTGGGAGTGCAGAAAGCAGATGATTCCATGAGATAAAAAGAGTAAGTACTTCTGGAGTGCCTTGTGTAATGAGAATTTTATTTATGGTACAGTCGCTGCCTGTATACATTAGTGTTGCTCAACAACACATTGCACTTGTTTTAAGAATCAGGCACATCGGTCTTGTGGTCCTCCGAGTTCATTTCTCATTTGTCCTCATATCCCTTTAAACTGGTAGGAGAAGAACATGCAAAAAAGAAACTGAACACTTACATTAAAATTACTTTTTTTTTTTTTTTTTTAAATGGCTTGCAAAGTAAATACTTGATATTCCATCTAGAGCAGCCGTCTGTGATGGGGATACAGTGTGAATTATTGCAATGTGATCTTTGCATAGCAATGAAGGATGAATTAATGGTATTCTGTCAGCTGAGATAAAGGAAGTGCAGAACAAGGAAAACATTGTCATTTATCATCAACAGACCTATAGTTTACGGGTTTAAATGGTACCATTCAAAATTAGATTATAGGAATGCATATATAGCTCTTTAAAATGACGTTTATTGCTTCCAGATTTATTTTCAGACTATGTTTACCAAATGCACTGTAAAGAAAATAGGTCATTTATATTTCCCTGAAAAGAAGCACTCTGTTTTATGTCCAGATTTTTTGTTGCTTTTGTATAATTGAAGAGGAAATTTAAAGGGTAAGAAGAAAACATGTATGCTTAGTAAAATATTTCAGTTGCACTGGAATTGTTCCGCATACTGCTGGTATCTCCAGGCAACATCAAAAATGTGCTTTCATTTTTGAGAGAGAGACTATATGAGTGCTATCAGGGTTTATAGAAGCTTAAAGGACTTTTTGGTGAGAATGTGGTTCATGGAACATTTGAATAATTAGCCACTAGCCAAAGATGGAAGCATGTGTTTAGAATATTTTGAAACATCAGGCACTGTAATTTGAGTGATTATTCTCTCACAAGGAGGAAAAATACGACGGAATTACCCTTTTCCCAGTTTCGTTCTGTAATCCGATACACTAAAGGGCATGTTGCTTAAATAAACACGTATTTTTGTATAAGCACTCAGTGTAAGTATTTCAGAATCTTATTTAGTATCTGGGTTTTTAGCAAATTTGTAGCAGATCATTTATAGCTATTTATAGTGCTCATTTCAGTTGGCCACATAGGATATGGAATTGTCCTAGTTTTCATTTTTGAAAAAAAAAACAGTGAATACCACTGGTTTGTTTGTTTGAAGTCATGCCGTTTACATTTTGGTGGGGAAAAAACGGTCAGATTGGCTGTCCAGATTTTGCAAACAGATCTATTTCTGCATTTCTGTGAATCAATGAACATTATGGAATATAAACCATATAATTATTTAATAACCTCAAGCTAGGATTGCGTGAACCGTTAAGTAAACAGAATTTGAACAAAGGCTGTTCTGTTTGTGCTTGCTATGTAATTAGAGCTGTTAAGGAATTGCACTGCTAATCATTTTCATCAGTGCAAAAATAGAGACTTGAGTGAATCCTGACTTCTGTCGCAGTTTTTTTGTCAATGTTGCCCAAAGCTGAGCTCATATTGTATCTGTTCATGTACTATTTTTTGCGTTATGTCAGACTATGTGTGATGTTGGCTTTTTCAGTCCTCTTACAATCTGGATTTTATTATCTAAAGGTCATACATTTTTAATAGCCATATGCCTTACCCTTCCTTCGGATTAAGAATTCAGGAATAAATTGAAGAGCTGATATGATTTTCCTCAGCAAGAATGTTTTTTTTTTCTTTTTTCATAGTAAAATGAGGATTTTAATCAAGGATGTTTTTTAGTGGGGTTTTTTTTCCCACTTTCGGGGGGAATTTGCATACTTATCTGCTGAAATACAATATTCTCTTTTTGTTTATGAAAAAAATATGTGAGACATTTCAATGTACATTGCTATAGGCTTTGCCAGTAAACAATATTACACAATAGTTCAAGTTAGTCCTTTTAGTCATACTCATTTGTCAAGAGTATATCTAAAAGCCTCATACGTCTATACTTATAGGATGCTAAATTTGTTGATAATCCGTGTACAAGGGAATTTCAATTTACATAAAGTCGGTCCAATATCCCAGTCTTATAGTGATCAAATGTGCAGTGATTTTTAGTATATAAAACCTAGATTTTCATTCCAACAATACAAAAAAATGATAATAATGCATTCCATCTAATACAAATCAAATAATTTCCCCCTATGTTGCCTGGGGGCCTCTGTAGTCCGGTGCCCTGACAACCACTGTGTTTTATGAAAAGCTTTATTACAGTGCTGTGAAACGGTTGTGTGTGGGAGGACCTGTTTTGTTTAGTTCTGCATCAGAAATGATTTCACCAGCATAACCTTACAATTGTCTGTTAATTAACCAGCCGGATAGATTAATGCAACTCGGACTGTGCGAGTAATTAATAAAATAAAATAAAAGAAATCTGCTGAAATGTTTCTCAAATTTGCCACATTGATTCAATTAAGTTGGTAAGGATATATTGCCAGTTTTTTCCCAGAAACTAGGCGAGGGAGCTGTATGTGTTTTTTTTTAATCTTTATTTTTATGAAATAATAATAACACATTTGCTTGTGGGAATGGATTGTCTGTTAAAGCTAACGTTTTTTTAAAGCCGTTATTTTTAGTGCACTCCTCTGTGATTTGGGCTAATTACACTTCTGACTCAGTCTTCACTCAAAAAGCTCATTTTAACTATAAAACGCTCAGCTATCGTAAGGCAGAACTTTGCATGTTCCCAAATACTCCCTCTCTCAGGAAATTGTGCACTTTGATACTTGAACACAATGTGCTCTGTCTCATTAACAGAACATACATGCGCTTCATTGATTTTCAGTTCTTCACCAAGCAAATGTTGAGCTGAATTTTGTTTTTGTTTCCTTCTTTATCCCCAGTAGACTACTTAAATGAAAATAAATAATTCATGACTAAAAACGGAAACCGTTCCTTTCGGCTGTTACTCCGCCTATAAAAGTGTCTGCTTTATGACGGGGTGCAGGATGAAACAGCAGCATTTAAAATACCTGATACCGTATTTGATTATTATTTTTGTATCTCATCTGGCTCTGTAAGGTGGCATGCGGGCTGATTTGCTGGGATTGTTTGTGGCGTCTGAGCTGCTTTGTAGCTCAGCTGATTTATTTCCCAGCTGACATCTCTGCGCCTTCCACCATAAAGATTTAATGAGTCTGAATATATGGATCTGAAAGAACACACACTAATATCTGATAACAGCTTAAAAGCAAATGGTGTTTCAAGGACTTCTTTGTGCCCCGTCATGCCGACATGTCTTCCCTAATCCGAGAATATGTATTTTTTGCTTGTTTTTCATTATTTATATGTTTTATGTTGATTTTTCACTCAAAGCACAGTTAAATGTTATTTGCCTCCGTCACTCTTTTTGGAATCTGAGCAGGGCAGCACCCTCACCGTTGAACTGAAAAGTTTTATGTAGAATAGATGGTGGTAAATGGTTTCGTGTTAAAAAAAGTCATTATGGGGGCTTGATACCGGTCACATGAAATCCTTTAAAACTGTAATTGAATCTAGTTCTTTAGAAAAGTTAATCACTTTAGAATGCTTGGTAAAAAAAAGAAAAAAAGAAGCTGTATTGGAAAGTAGTATCAGTCCGAAGTCAATTGCATGCTTTGATTAAGTCTATCTTACCAAATATAACCATAATATTAACCGTAATATAATCATAATACAATCATAACTTTGTTTTAATAATGTATGGGTTTCTCTGTGTTCATCCATTCATTCACATGTATTCTCAGTTTTCCCAGTAATTAGTAACATAAGCCTGGATTTCTTGCAAACCTGGTCCCTGTTTGAAGCAGATTGTTTGAAATTCGTGGCCATTAAGTTCTGTTTCAATCTCACTGTATAAAATTAATTTCAAATGTTTGAAAGTTATTATGTTGTGATTCCTGTGTTACATAATATTTTGATGGTACTACTATTTTTAGTGCAGCTATGTGCTTTTAACATCAAATTTATCCTTAAATGGGATTATTCTGTCTAAACAATAGCCAATAAGCAGTGCAACCAAAGCAGAGCAGCTTTAAGAGGAACTTAACAGCATGTGAACTGCTCAGATGTTTATTTTTAGCGCAGGATACTGATTAATCTTTTTTTTCTTTCCTTCTGCAGTAACACTGTATTGCTATTTAGAAGAAGGAACCGGGCTGGGGGGAGGTCTGTAAAAAAATCACAATGGGATTCTGCATTTAACTGAAGGTTGAAGTTATTAGTTTAGAGGTCAGAGTTCTACTGTGAAACTTCTCAGTCTCAGGCAGTGGTCCGAAGCTCCCAGCATTGACTCAGTGACTGTGATATGCATTAATGAACAGCCGTGACACATAACAGAGATCATGGGGGTATCACATGGGCATTTAAAAATGAGAAAAGCAACCCCCCCTCTCTCTCTGGTTCTCTATAGTCTCACAAATCAGTTTGTTGCTGAAGATCTTTATATTTAATTGATGGGATCGATTCAATTTTGAAATTTGTCCCCATTTTAGGTCTTAAGGTATATCCTTTTGGAAAGATTTTAGTTTTCAGTCGATGATAATAACATTCAAAAGCAAGAGGATAAATTATTAAGAAAATGTATTAACACTGAGATCGTTAAGTTTCCTACAGACCCAAGCTATTAGACCTAGCTAGCCAGATGCCTAGCAGATTGGCTGATGTTATCGTTTCCAGTTTTTTAGCCGGTTAGGTAAGTAATATCTGGCTACTCTAACTAGAAATTTATAAAAATGTTCCATAATAAGGAAAACGGTTGCATGACACGTAGTTGAAGTATGTTTGTCAAGTCCTCCTTTAGATAAAGGAACCATTGGGAGTGAAGTGAATGAGGGCTTTTAGTACGTTATGGTGCTTGTAATTAGGCTGTGTCTGTGGTCCTAATATTTTCTAAAATTGATCTGGTATATTTTTTATTAACGTATCCTTAGACGCATTGTTTTTAAATAAAAGAGTAGATATGGTCTGATTAATAGTGTATTAAACCTTTTGAGGCTCAGATAATTTTGGTGAGTTCATTTGTGAGTCAATGTCAACGTGAGGATTTATTTTAAAAATGATCTAATGTTAGATAAATTTAATTAGCAAACGTGTTATTAATGACATGAGACGTCCTAAAATCACTTTGTAAACATTCACCTCCACTAGCTAATCTTGCACCTAGGTTAGCTTATACAACTGTACTCATTTGCTAGCTTAGTTGGGCAATTGGGAAAAGTTGGGAAATTTGTAATTTTCTTCTCTGATGGATATCTAAAATAAAGCAAGACTCATAAACTGATAGAGATCTGATCCAGGATCATCAAACCCAACTCAAAAAATCCAAACGACAAGCCATTTTGTGCAAAAGCCAAATCATATCCATAACCTGGCCTATTTCACTCTGGTGGCTTTTCCTTTGTTTACCAACATAGGGATTTGGTCTATTGGTTGGATAATTCAATCCACTGAGTCCTTTTGGGAGATAAAGTGCTGGATACAGCCACCACTTTCTTCATAATTTTTCTCCATTTGTCACACTACCTGTAACATCATGAAGAGGTCTGTGCATATATTCATAATCGGAGAGGGCAAGGGGGCACAATTTGTGTTTCTTATTCCATTAAATGTCATAAATGAGGGAAAAAATAATTCAAATACAATATTATCGAGAATCTTACACAAAATAATGGATTAAACTAAATGTATTATTTGAAATTAGCTGACATTCCGAGTAAGCTAGATAATAAAATTTAATTGTGTTCTTTGTTTCTAAGTCGATATAACATTAAAAGCTAGTAGACGCATACTATTAAATTAGCAGATTGAAGTTGTGAGAGCAATTATTGGTCTGGGACATCAAGTTATTTTTAGCTTGAAGCCAATAAATGACATACATGGATCTTTTGACTGTGTAAGCTAGGGATACTTTTAATTTAAATAGTGGCTACTTCTTGGTTGGAGCCTATGACTAAGCACCTTTGCCCTCTGTCCCTATATATTTTCAGCAAGTGGCACCCAGCCATGCCATCTGTCATGTTGATAGATGACTATACTAAAGAGTCTATACTAAGTTTCTTTGGTTGCCTTTAGATATTGTGTGTACTGTGCTGCGTGTGCGTTTGTATGGAAAAAAAATAATAATTAAAAAAAAAAAATATATATATATATATATATATATATATATATATATATGTATAACATACGTATATGCATGCTTCAATAATGTTGTTGTTAATCATTAATTCATTGATATAATATTTAATACATGTAAAGGCTTTCTTTTGGCTTTTAGAGGGCCAAAGTGCAGTCTTAGTAGTGAGCCTTGGGCCAAAATATTAACAAGTTACTAATCATTTATAAATGCAAAGCTTAGTGGTTATTGTTTCACTAATGTGAACCTTCAGCGGGCCTAACCATTTATTTGTTTATGTTTGCAATAAATTCAACATAATATGGAATATTTTAAAAACTGTTCCGTTTTTTCGAGGGCAATCCTGATCTGATGTAAACAAGGTTTGTGGTTGTATGGAAATAATAATCTCCAAAGTATATCATAAGATCTGCTTTGATTAAATTAAAGGTTTATGATAGGAAATAATAGTCACCATATTTGAGTACACTGAGTGTGCCAAGTCTGACAAGAGGTTGTGATGCAATTGTACATTATTTACATCTAGTAAGCCAATATAATATAATGTGTATACATTTACATTGTTTCACGTTAGTGAACAGATATAACTGTGCTTCTTAAAATGACACTACACAATTTTACATGGATCAGTTATTCAATCTTGGATTACGTCAGGACGTCTGAAAGATCAATTCAAACTGTCAAAAGTATGAAAGGAATAATAAAAAAATCTTCTGCATCAAGGCTATGCAAATAAATATTTCACATAAACATATTGTTAGTTTATTTATAGCAAAGTTATCGTATCTATTTATAGCAAATAATTTCACCCATTGGTCCATCCCTGTGGGCCACATAATTAAAACTATTATATAGCAGAGCTGCCAATGAATGTGTCCATAGTTGCTTGCACTCAGTGATTCTGTAATACAAGCAAATTGTGTTAATCTGTGCAAATTGTAAATGATTTTTGCCGAGCATTGTGTTGGCCATGAGGCACAAATACATACTGTGGCAGTGCTTATTGTATCAAGTCCTTGCAATTAACTGGTGCAATGTTGAATGTCCCTTTTTGGAAAGGATATTGGCACCTTCTGTAAACCTTTTTTTGTCTGTTTATTAAATCATATCTGTTTATTAGATAAAATATTATTTCAAGTTACCTTTATGAAGGATCTTTGAAAAGTTCATATTGCGAATCAGCCCACATCTCTTTGTTTTTACAGTAATTTAGTACAAGATAGTTTTTCAGCTATTTTATTTTTTTATGTATTTTGCGCATGTTTAGAAGAAATATTTATTAAAATAATATCGATAACTAAATGTGCTTCAAAGATGGATTGTTAGTATTAGAGGTTGGTGTCAAACTGTTGTGCAGTATTTTAGCTGCATAGCTTTGTTGTATTAGGAAAATAGTTGAAAACAATGACTATTAAACAGTGCATGAAAGGCCTTTATAAACTTTGCAATCTCAGTCTATTTACTTTATTGATTGGACCTAGATGCTAAGGGAGTTCATCAGGTCAGTTCAAAGTATGCCAATGATTTGCAAATCAACTCATTGTGAATGTTTTCATGATATATGTTTGAGGGAGTGGATCTATGGTGTTGTTTGAAGGCAGTGAGCTAGATTAAAAACTGTAGGAAGTTATCAGGTTTTTGGGAGAATTTGTGAATCTGTGATCTATGCTGTTATCGGAGAACATGTGTGGAAAATATACAAATATATATTTAATCAAGCTGATCAATCTCATTTATTTTATTCGAAAGCAGTGTTCCTTGATAGTTGTTGAATTCAGGAGTCACAGGATTGCAGCAACATGTTCTGTAACCGCTGAGAGAGAAACGGCATATTAAAGGAGACAGAAAATCCAAATTCTTTGGCCATCTTAACCATTGGCTGAAAACAGGACTCATGTGATAGCTTAATGGACTGTGAGGTGATCCTCATTTCTGTAGCATATATGTTTGTTATTTCTGTCAGCCTGCAGGCTCTGGTTGGTTTAACACCCATAGACAAGGTGTAAATGAATGCCTCTTTAATGTCAAAGCGCATATCAGTAACGAGCAGAATGAATATATCTGGCAAATGCAAACAGCAAACCAAAGGTAGATAGACTCATTTCAAAGTTATATTAAGTTTCGGGTAAATACATTTGCTCTAATGACAGCCTGTTGTCATGGATACTCGAATTACAGGCCCTGCTTTTTGCTGTGCGATAATGATTGATGATTGATGATTACCACCTGGCGTTGGGCCTCTTTTTAAAATCATACATGCAGATAACACAGGCTTCATCCTGTCAAATGCCCTCTACACTGAGCCTGCAAAGTCTTTGAAGTAATAATAGGCTCTAATGATCACAGTTAGTCTGTCTGCAATGTCATTCTTTACATTCATTTTCCCTGGGATGCACACGAGAGGTAAAATGTGTACATTTGTAAACATGCAATATACAAACCATTTAAATTGGGTTTCTTAGTCTTATGGAAAACAATTAGTGGTTAAATCTGTCATGAAAAGAGGGTTTGTGATGTGGGAATGATCCTTGCAGAAAATTATTTGTCTAAAATTGAAAAAAGGCACATGTCGTACTATGTAATTATAGGCACTGCAAATCAAAGTGTGGATCCCAGCTGGAAGAGCTTTTATCAGCTGCACTAACTTAGTTGTAATTTTACTGACTGTGGAATTCACATTATATCATAGGGTTGTCCGAAGAGACATGAGCATACAGGCCAACAGCCAAATCCCACCAAACTGTAACAGCAAAGCAGAGATTGATCTCCTTATTTTAAAATGACAACTCAGAGTAAACCCAAAGAGAGGTGAAACAAGTCCAATATATTATTTGACAACGGTCGTTTTTTCTTGGAATAAAAGGCTATTCATTGTGTATAGGTAGTTAAGAGCACCCTAATTCAACTTATCTCTGACATGTTCTTTATCTCCTTAAACTGTTTACTGCTTGTTGAACATATGTCAGGTTACAGTTATGGGTTTAAAAAAATAAAAATAAAGGGTATTTTCAGACTCAGTGGTCCTATTCCCAGGGTCAGAGAGCTTAGGAGATGGTGCGGATTTGTATGTTCCATAGATAGCTTTATTCAAAATTAGATCAAATAAGATTTGGGTGCCACGCGAGTATAACATTTTATGAATTGGACTGACCAAATTCCCTTTAACCTCCGTTAGAATCGTGTACTTGGCTGCCACAAATACCTCTTCATGCAGTTTCTAAGAGATTAACATTTATTTGGTATAGTAAGCTGGAAGTAGGAGCAGTGGCCTCCTTATCTAAGCTCAAACCTACTGTGCTGATGTCTGTCCGCAGCACGTGCTTACCTTTTAACATGATTGCGTCCATCAACCCAATTATACTTTCACCAGGCTGGAAATAATGCGACCACATCCTCTGGGCTGATGCAACACTTCACCTTGCTTGACAGGTTGCTCCCAGTGGAGAAAATATTTAACCGCCTTTATGATTATTATGCAGGTTATTGTGGGTCACTCGTAACAAACCTTACAACAGTGCATTTAATGCATTATTTATTAGATGTATAATTTGCAACGTTCCTATATTTACACAGCTGATTTGTTGTTACTTTTTTTTCGCACTTTGCAAATTACAGAAGGTTGTATATCTGTTTGCATTTGAGGTTAATATGGTCCCATTTGTTGATGTAAAAAAGAGGGACATTTCTCAGTCAGTCCTTATGGCTTCATTTGGTGTCTTAATTTAGTTGGCTAATGAGGTGATGAAAATATAATGTGTGACGAAGAAAACTAGAGAACTACTGGATGTCGAACATTCCAAGGGTTTGGTAGAAGTACAACACAGGACTCGGCAGAAAACAAGCCACCATGTTACATTTGTGAAACCGAACGAAGGGCAGCGTGCCAAAAGAAGAGGTAAACGTTAAGTGCAGGGATTCTGTTGCACGGCATCTGTTGTTCAGTGCCGATGTTTCATTTGTGTGTCTATAAATCCTGCTTGTAGTGTCCTGTTCCAGAGTCACTGAACCCTACTCCTGTGGAGTCTGACCCTTTGCCAAGTCTTTTCACAACAGGCATGCTCAGTGCCTGTGAAAGTGTCTGTGCTGTGAACTGAAAAGCAGGATTAATAGACGTTAGAGCAGCTTTTGTGTCTTATTAGTCCATTGTTTGCAGCGATGTTAAAAGCTGGTGGAGATATCTGGCCTGGAGAATTAGTCTACAGAAGAGTGTGCTGGCATTTTGTGGGTTTGGATTTCTGTCTCTCCCGGCTTTTTTTATTTGTTTATTTATTTATTTATTTATTGCGCATGCACTAAAAGATAATGCAACTGAAGAAGAAAGAGTGTTTATGTTAATCCTCCCCTATGACGTTACACGGGCGGAACAATGGGGCAGATGCATTTCTTTATGCTTCACATCATTTCCTCTGTGTACTTACTTAAGCAGCCCCGTATTTCATCTGAATGAAAGATGGTTAGCTGCATTCGTTATTTAGTTATTTTCTTGTCTGATGAAATATGAAATGTTATTTTTAACGTTTCCCTGCTATGTTTGTGGCAAGAAAAGGAAATGCCTCAATCTAATCCCAATGGTGTTCTAAAATTGAGATGCAAGGTCTAGTTCTGAAGGAAACTGCTTTTGTATTGTGTTTTTTTAATTAGGCATTTTAAGTATGAATACTGGTACGAATCTTTCAATTCAAGAATGCAGTGTTTATATACACATTATCTCCCCGTTTGGTTATCGTAAGCACAAAAAAAAGAAACACATTATTTGGATGTAAATGAGGTCATCATTATTAAATTCAGTATAGTACCTCATACGGACTCTGGAGAGCAACTATTAGGGAACTTGCAGTGCATTTTAACAAGAGGGATATGTGTGCTGTTATTCAATTTCCTGTATTTCTTGTCACATTTATATACAACTGTATTCATATGCTTCTGTAGCTTCAAATTCCCTTCACAAGCGTAAACGTGCGTGCGAGTAATTTAGCAGTAGATACTGATCAAATGGAAGTTGGCCTTCACTTTGGATCATGGAACTGACCAAAGAAGCGCAAGCACACAGACCAAGAGCCAAATCTCACTAAACAGTGACAGCCAAAGAAAGATGGATTTCCTTATTTTGAAATGACAACTCAGATTAAAAGTGAGGAGAAATTTAATGTCTGACATACTTGCCTGAACGAGTATGAATTAATTATGTAAAGGTAATAATATTGCAATCATTGGTATGTTTTACGCCCTTACCTGTCTGTGAGTTTGTGTCCTGTGTTGCTGTACGATGACACATTTCTTAGCCTAGAGACATTGCAAATGTCAGAGCATGTTAGAGCATTCCAGATGGTCAGAACATTCCATATTTTTCATTAGTATTCCTGTCCTCAAAAAGGCACTGTCTCATTTGTCTTTCTCTATGGCCATGAACAGTTGCAGTTGACCACACAATAAATAAGGTTACATAAATATACATACTCAATATCAAGGCAATAGCTAATAATTTACAGAAGGCCATAACTCCGTCAAACTCACAATATCAGTTTTAGCTGAGAAAGTATCCTTTGTCACATAACATTGCAGAAATGTGAAAAGTATTGGGGGTTTCGGGTTACCATAATATGTGCTGTAGTGTTGTTATAGTTTACACCACAGGCTCTTTTACTACAGTGTCATCTCTGGTGGTAATCTCCTTCCAGTAAACCACCTGGAGAGCGGAACTGTGTTAGACTGGATACCTTCTCAGACAGCACTCACAAGATAGCATTTCACAACGTCTGTTTCTTTATTTAGCACCTTTGTTTAAAAAGATATTGGTGGTATCAGTTGAATGGCACGTGGTTAGCAAATATAGTAATCTAGAGAGTTAAGACTAATTCATACTTCACAGTCGCAAGGGTCTGTGCAGATAGAATGATTGTGGATGTGTACAGCTGCTTGTGCAGGGATCCTCGCGGCCAACCGCATACATCCCAGAGAAAGTGTCTTGTACCTGGCAGCGCTCCTTTCTTGATGCAAAGATTTGAACGAAAGGCTACATGAGGATGTCTCGTTTGGCGACATGGATATCTATATGACACATCGTTAAAGAAGTACAAAGACGTCCAAATGGTAGGCAACTCTTGGAGAGAGATATCTGAAACACTGGGAGTTTTATGTCAAAGATGAATTACCTCTGAGTGTTTGTAATAAAAAATGAAACAAGTAGTTGTTAGTAACCACACCAAGAATTTCATAAATGACAAAGACACTGATGAGATTCAACTGGCTGTATATTTGGATAGGCCTACACACGGATGTACGCAAAAACAAAATGCATAAAATAAATACTTGTATCCACAAGGAAATGGCCATGCTGTCATTTTTCATTTTTAAAAAATATATCTGAGTCAGTTGAGAGAGGTTTTGGCATCGGGCAGGTCCCTAACCCAAGCCTCCAGTGGAGTTTGACAGATAAATTGGTGTAGAAGTCATTAACAAATCACACATCTCTGAGTTTACTGAAGTTACTGAAGCTATCAATACCTTACAAAAAGACTTTTCAAAGTGCATTTTACACAATGCGTGATTTTATTTAATTTAAGAATTAAATAAGTTTCTTCCCCAGAAATATCTCGTTCTTAAACAGCTATGTTATTGCAGTGAAATTTCAGAAATGCTAGGGTTTTTCCATGGACAAAGGTTTATACTGGATATTATATGAATGAATGGCTCTTAATGAAATTGGAAAATGAGATCGCCTTTTGTCCAACATCAGAGGAATCTTCAGCTACACTCAGACTTAAGTTGTCTGAGAGAATGTGGCCTTGATTGGGAGCTTTCACTTTTTCGTTTCAATGCTGCAAAATAAAACAAAAGATGCCTACACAACAGGAGATACTTAATTTGTACATGCCAGAGAGCTAATGAATTTATGACATCATGACGAAAGAATGAATTTGTAATAATAATAATTCTGATACCGTACATAGGTCATTGTGAGAATATTTGTTTGATTCTACATGAGAATTATTGTCATATTATTATTCCATTCCATTTCACTGACAGAATGTTATTGCAGGGTTGATGTACGCGATATAATGAAATTCCTCACATACTGCGTGTGACCTGAGTTCATCTAGTTTGATTTCCTGAGAGACTATCTCTGCAACTTCAGAGATTTCTGTGTGTCCACTCTGGCAGCAGCCTGAGACCCATTTCAAACTCAAGCTATTTTCCCATAGGGAACAACCAAAGGTGCACTTACAAACATGGAGCCACAGAAATGCACTCATTTTTCTCTGTAAAATTTTGCAGGCTTTGATGTACAAAAGAAAGCACTGAATCATCCCAAGTTTACATCCATGAAGTCAGACTGGTCCTCCTTGAGAATGCTTAAAAGCACATTCAATTGACCATGTGAATACACAAGGTGAAAAAGCATGCCAGCGTTGTTCCTTACATTGCCCATGAAGAGAGCGCGCTGACCGCACTTGTAAACACTCCGGCTGTCATTTGGGCCTCTGCAGCGGCCGCGGCTGTCTCCCGCTGTCCTCTGGGTGGCGTGCGGTGCGCATGGGTCCTGGCCTGTTCCCACCCTGGCTATCAGTGAGGCTGAGGAAGTAGGGCAGCAGTCTTATTGGCAGCCCTATTGGCTCAGCTGCCTCCTGTCCCATTGCCCCATCCTGCCGCTTGTAGGCCGATGCCTGATCTCTTTATGTGTGAGAGGTCTCCAGATGAGGGAGGCCGGTGGGAATCACAGGTCCGAGGGGGGTTGGTGGTTGGGAGCTCAAATGTTTGCTCGGTTTGAGGCCGCCAATTTGCAAAGAGTTCAGGGCTGTGCTGGACACAGGTCACATGCAGGAATATATCGGTTGGAAGACGATACTGCCACACAGATTCAGGAACGGAATGGGTTAAAATGATAAATTAATATTTTTACTCAGTTTATTTCTGTTACTTCACATAGTAATTTGAGATGGGGTAGAATGTTGACCTGTGTTTACTGTGAGGGAAACGTCTATTTTCTTTGTTTTTTTTTTATTTGCATGCTGAACGTTGGTTGTTTGTAGCTTTATTGTAAACATGATATTAAACGTTAAGTGCAGTTCATTACTTTAAATATGGCTGTTTTGAATAATGAAATGGTGTGTTTAGATTGGCGTCACATTTAGAAAAGCAATGTTAAATAGAAGTGAGTTTATTTGAGTAATCATGTGTAATTCATTACTCACAGGTTTGGAATTCGAGTTACTGTGAGAAATAGTGTACTGAAAAAGTAAGTGGGATTGGATATTTACTTTCTGGATGACAACCGATACTGGAAAATAAGCTTTTTTATTACACAGAGTATGCCTGTCATTCCATACAAGGTCATTGATTTTGTTCTAAGACATGAAAAAAATCTGTTTGTTACAGTGCTATACGGAAAAAAATAACCTTGTTGTTGCCAAGGTGATAACATGTAGTAAATGTTTCCGTGTTCAATTTCTTTAATTTGGTTTGCCATTTCGGGACGCTGGTTGAAAGATGATGAAGTAAAATGTCATTCTGTCACAATAGATTTCACCTCTGGTAATTACTTCATCCTTTATTTTTTTAAGATGTTGTTGTTTTGCTTTATACTACAATGGAAATGTGATTTGGCAAAAAGGCATTAGCCCTGGGCTCTCTCTAACCTTGGATATTATGTAATTACCATTTTATGTGGAATGTTGCTTTGAATTATATTACTGAACTAGGGTTGATTGAACGCTACCACTTTATTCCTGAATCAAGTGGTTATTCAGCTTAAGTCTATAGGGACGGTGTTTACTAAGTTGCCGGCATAAATGCTGACTGGAATTATCTGTTTTGATTTTCATCTTTTCTACTGAACAAAATATTTTCCAGTCAATAGACCTCATGTTGCAAGAGCTGTGAAAATGTATAAACTGGAAAATACCTGTTACTGCTTAGAAGTTATTTTTTTATGAAGGAAGTTAAAATTCTTATCAGTACACAACAAGGAAACAACTGATTGTTATGTTTGGTTGCATTGCTTTGTGGTTTCAGGCCATTTTTAGCCTATCACAACTTGTAATGCATGTAGGTTGAATTATAAACGTAGCACCATAGCCTCCTGCCTTAGACTGTAAATATTGTAGATTTACTCAGTTTAATTATATTTTGATAGTTTTAAGAATGAGTAAACAGCATCTGACTATTAAACATGCACCAACTTGCACTGTGTTGGGCCCTCTGATAAAAAGAATAAATAAAATAAATGTACTGTCAGTTGCTCTTTTCCCCCAACTCTATATAAGGTGGGTTTTTCCTCCCATCCTCGTCACTCTGGACCTGTACTGTTTGTATCAGCAGTGATGTGGCTTGTCTCCACAGCGCCCAATCTGAAGGGCCGACCCCGGAAGAAGAAGCCCTCCGTTTCCCAGCGCCGTGACTCCCAGGGCCCTGGCTCAGGAAAGGAGGCTAGTATGGCTGAGACGAAGACGCCTGCCAAGGTGCGTCACTCGTTAGCGTTAGCATGTTTCCCTACACGTCTTCTCAAGACTCATTCTGCTCGCCAGAAATTTACTGTGCCACGATTGGGCCAGGGGATTCGGTTTTCAAATTATTGAATTAAGTGTTTTGTAGTTCATGTAGAGTAGTTGTTCCTGTTGTTTTCTGTTGTTTTGTTACCTTTATCCCCTCTCTAGTTGATAAATAAATATATCTGTTATATATATTATGTGTGATATATCTATTGCTAACTTAGGCTGGGACGATACCAAATATTTTGCAAACCGCAAGTCAGACTTTATACAACTTTATTTATTTTTTTATTTTTTTTGATAAATAAATGAAATAAGACACTAACAAAAAAGAAAACACTATCAATAATTATAATTGTATTGCATGTGATTAGCAGGTTGTCAGAGTTTAGATTTGGTTCCTGTAAGATACGTCATTTTACTTAGAGGTTCAACATTTACACTTTGATAAAAACTGATGTTCCAGCCTTTTCTCTTTTGCAACGGAAGTGCCTTTAATTTATATACTTTGGTGATGTTAAGAGCACATATGGTCTGGTATGTTTTAGTTTGATTGTAAATTGTTATTATATTATATAACATATGTTAGTTGTAACAGAGATGGTTTCATCTGAACATTGTGAAACATGGTGAGCCTTTTTATTAAGCTAAAATCAGAACCAGCACTTCTGGCCTTGCTATCTTCTTTTAAAGAATGAATGTCTTATATTATCCAGAACAGATGGATAAACAGAAGTGTGTGGGCCAGCAGTGACTAGTTGTGCATTAAACATAATTGTCACTGAGCTCTAGTTTAGCCTGTTTGCTATATGAGCTCTCCAGTCAACTGTGCCCATATGCAGTCATTGGTTCAGACCATCTCTCCGTTATTAAGTTGCCAAGTCTTTTTAATTTGGTATTTATGCAAATATGATTCTCTACTATGTTCCCTCTTTTTTCCCCAAAAAAATGTCTTGATTTCCAGGTTAAAACAGAATCTAAGGCACTTGGGGCCAAACCCAAAAATAACAGTAGCTGTAAAAAGGCGCCCATTGATGATAAGCCTAAAGATGGGACGGGTGAGGAGTGCCGGGCTGATGAGCAGGCCTTCCTGGTAGCTCTGTATAAATACATGAAAGAAAGGAAAACACCCATTGAGAGGATACCCTACCTTGGGTTCAAGCAAAGTAAGTAGCCCATCTCCTGAGCAAGATCACAGCTTCACGTGCCTACCATGGTGGGCAGTGGCTCTGCTGTGGGTTTGAGTTCATGCTAGGTCCCATTGAGGGCCACCACAAAGACGTTAGCATTGAAGGGAAACAATAGCAGATAATGGAACAGCAGGGCTTGGGAGGGTCCACCTATAACTAAATAAGATTTACTCATCCATAAGTAAATTATCAATATTGTAAATGTATGTAAGCTGTAGTTAACTATAATATTTTGTCATGCTTACATGTTGTCCCACATTGAGCTATACGCTGGTATTAAAATTTTTTTATTTCTACCACAGTTTTATTATTTAGTAGGTCATTATAACTTACTAAATGCAATACACATTTATTTCTATATAAGCTCGCTGCTTTGTGTACTGTAGATGCCTTAAAAAACAACATCATAAGATTTTTTTTTTTTAATGGGATAGTTCAACAATGCTGCTTAAGCTCCTCTTTGGCAGCTGCATTAATGCAGGAATGCAGCTTTTAAGTCTTTAGTCAGTTTTTTTGCTTCCTTTTTGCCTCAAAAAGAAACTTGATTTCTTACTATATGAGGGAAACACAATTTTGAACTTGTATAAATAATCCACAATTAGGGAAATCATAACTTAATGTAACAGTGCATTCAAATTTAAATGCTGGATAAATTAGCCATGCTTTTTTTCAGTATTGTGAGCAGCACGGGATCCATTCAATTATATTTTCCTTCCTGCTGAGTGCTTTGAAAAAACCACAGGAAAGTTGTGGTCCCTCAGAAGCACAAACAAAATGTAGGGAAACCACCGAAATGGAGATGAATGCTAACTGTTTTTGGGAACCTGCAGTGTCTTCTCAGTGTAACAAGGCTCTGCTCTTTTTTATGTTATAAAGAATATACTCATGAAGCATAGCAAGGATATGATATTCAGAATCTCCTACTGACTTGGATAAATCATTATTCCCACAACACATGGCACATTTTAAATTATGTTCTTGCAAATGGAAGAGGGGATGTGACAACACTGATAGACATCTCTCCCCGACTGCCTTCACAGACGTACAATGTTTAATTGGTCTCGTCGGACGCATGCAAATCCGACTTGTGCACCTTTGTGATAAAGATCCGGCCAGAACAGAGAGCCCCGAAAAGGTTGAGGATAAATAAATAAAAGCAAAGGAGGCCTGCTTTATAATGTCAGATCGCTAATACAGTAATTAAGGCTGATGCATAGCAACCATATAAATGGAGTGCAGAGCTTTAAACTGAGAACCGTATGTCAATCAGCGGGGAGAAAGAGAGCTGCCTTTGTTATCCTGGCTGCGCATTTATAACAGTAGCGGGGGGATCAATATCGCCAGATCAGAAGATAGGAAAATGCCATTTTGAGAAATGCAAGGCTTTGTGTGTGTGGTGATTGAATTCTGATTGATTTTGAAGTCCCTCATTATTTTATTACGTGCTGTTTATCTATAATAAGCACACTTTGTTAAAAACAAAGACGTTACTACATTCTTTATATATTTTAATGTATTTCTGTTGAGAATATTGATTCTTCTCAAAGCAAAGGAGAGAGAGAGAGAGAGAGAGAGAGTGTGTGTGTGTGTGTGTGTGTGTGTGTGTGATTTTTACAGTGTATTACTGATCTCATTGCTTGTTGTCCCTCTAACAGTAAACCTTTGGACTATGTTTCAAGCTGCTCAGAAATTGGGAGGATATGACATGGTAAGTGTTTTGATCATTTTATTGTAATTCATTGCCTTGGGGGTGTGGGGTGAGGGGCAATTTTACGCTTGCTGTCAGTTCTGTGTTTACTGGTTTGAAAATGGATTAAAGTTTGGTTTAGTCCACATTTGGCAGAATGACGCAGTTCTAAACTGTATAAGTGAAAAGCATATGTAACTCTTTCCTTTCAAGGAAATTGGTAGGGTGTGTAAGTTTTTCCCATGCTGAAACTCTGAAGGATCTATTATTGTACAATAAGCTAACAGAATAATAAAGATATTTAACTTGGCACCCTATTTGACATGTGTTCTGTTTGAATACGGGAATCGTATTTTATTGTTTTCAAGTTATTCATAGTAATGCCAGTGGATATATAGTTCTTAGCATTGTAAAATTAATGCGGTATGCTTTAGTTTAAAGTAAACAGGAAGTAACTCATTTTGTTGATTTAAATGTTTTTTTAAGGCCTTAACTGATATAATGGATAGCTTAGAAATTACTCACTCAGCTATGATTTGAATTTAACCTTTGGAATAGTTCCTGGCTTGTTCTGCTACTTTACAGGCACCTGACATCTGTAATGAGAGCCTGTTTGCAATGAAAGATGATGTAACTGGAAATATTTACATTGCACACAATGTTCAGATTAAGCTCCATAGAAGGCGTAGTGACATTTTATTATCAGGCAGAATTCAACTTAGGTTGGGACCATATCAGAACATATTTGTCAGCCTGCTAATCGCATTTAGTAGCATATTGTATTTAATACAGTTTTCCTTTTTTTTATATGTATATAAACATCTTATTTCTTCTACCCATAAATAGAAAATACAGTTATGTAAAGTGTGATTAGTGGGTTGCCAATGTCTTAAAGGGGCAGTCTAAAAGCCTGTCCCTCTTTAATAAAGGCACTGTCAAAAAGAACAAGACTAAAGATGTATTTTATTAATAAGACTAAGTACAGATTCTGAATTAAAATAACTTTAATTAGGGGACTGACATTTTAACTCTCTTCATTTGACATGGCTCATACATAAAATGTATTGCTCAATATGTCATAGTATTTCTTCACAATAACTGTGATTTTGTAAACTACAAATGAAAATGTAAAGAATTCACTCAAGTTCCAACAAGCAGACAAAAAGCTTGCATTAGTATACACTCACTTTTCATGGAAATGCAAATTCGGTTTGTTGCCATTTTAGCTTAAAACCCAAGTAGAAATATCAAAAGGCTTTGAAGTAACATTTTTATAGAATATATATTAAGGCAACCATGCATTTACAAGGACTCTGAGATGTCCGTTGGAATATTATTCAACTAGTTATTATATTGAATATAATACATCAAGCCATAGGTTCTTTGCAGTAGAATGGCCTGCTGATAAAATGACCTTAATAGCTTAATAGCTTTTAAGAGAAGGAGGTTCTACTTTTTGAGCAGTGGACTGGTGGACTATCCCTTCACTCCCCATGAATTTGTTTGCTGAGCATTTAGCCTGCTGTGCAGTTATTGTTATGATGATAAATTGACATTGTGATTTTAAACCCTTCTGTAGCATCTTGAGTAATGACTTGCTTTTAGCATCACATAACTAATTAGAGAACTCCACTGTTGTAACCTGATGTAAATTAAGCCAAATCCCAAAAAGCAATACATTTCCTATTTTTTCTCCCAAGCAGATGACCGTGAGACAGGCATTGAAAATTGTGTTTGGATGCTAATGGATATTTTAAGAGTTAGCCCTTTAAGAGTATGTTGTGGAAATACAGGAGAGAGCAATTTTGTCCCCCAAGTTGAATATTACTGTACTGCCCTAGCAGATATCGACCGGTTATGTTAGTATGAGGTAAAGCGACATATGGAAAGAAAATCATCACTTACATAGCTGTTAAAGTTTTTGTTATTAAACCCCCGCTTGCTAAATGAAAGGAAGTCTAAGAACCTCTGCACTGAAATAGACCACCTGTATTATAGTTAATATAATAGCGAGTACACAATTAATTAAGTTGATTATTATAATTATTACATTTCATTAAAACTTTTTTTTTATTTTTATTTGGAATCGCCAAGTTATTAAAAAAAAAAATTCAATTCAGAACCTGCAGTCTTTTGAGACCTATGCAGTCCTCCTGCATAGGTCCCATCCTGCACTTGGGTGACCACTTTCAACAGCATAATTATATAGATTCTCTATCTCTATAGATTCTCTATTCTCTATAATATAATATCAATACCCCACTACATCAAATGGCACTCTCTGGCAACTATGAATCTGAACTATCTGAACTAATTTGAAGAAATGTGCTACAATATAAATTGGCAGGTTTCTTCTGCAACCCATGCATAATCAACTATTAACCATTAAGGGGTAAAGCCACTTGATACCCAACAATATGTTACTGGCCAATTATAAGGATGTAAACGAAAGCCTTCTAGAAGGTGGAAAATGGGGTAAAAGTCTGTAAATTCTCTCCCCACCTACCACAATTTAAAACGTGATTGGTTGACGTTATTGTCACTTTTTACTAATGCTTTGCACAATTTTCTATGAGTAGGGCTTTAAACTTGGCCACTGCAGGCCCTAGGGGTTGGAGACGGCTGGTTATGAGAAAAAGAGTAAATGGATAGCTCCACATATAAACCCTTTCCCTGACATTCCAGATAAACGTCTGATTCCTAATGAAATTGTCGTAATTGAAATAAGTGCATTTTTAAAATTCTTCACCTCTGACTTCCAGCTCTACCACCAAATGACCTATATTTATATATTTTTTATTTGTAATCAGCAGCTTTGGCTATCACCAGCTGTGCTATCCAGCTAGACTCCCTGCTTTGAACCCAGCAACTGCACTCAGGCACAATCCACCACTCACCCACCTTTGAGCCATTGATTATTTGAAACACTGCAGACTATGCAAACAATAGAAATCCTAATGACTGCTTCCCACCGGGCGGCACTCTGAAAATTCTGTCCTGTCATTTATGAACTCGCGATCACAGTACAAATCATCCAAATTCAAACCCGCAATCTCTGTAGCGTAGGTACTAGCTTTAATGTGGACTAGCCTGTGATTCACGATAAAGGCGTGCAGGGTGTATCTATTTAATTGCCAACGTCGGTGCCATAAATAGTAGAGTCTGGGCTCAGTTAGAGGCAGTGCGTCCTCATGGTGTAACGCCATCACCGATGCAAACAGTGGCTTTTATTATATGGCCCCCGATGCACATTGTTATATATGACTTTGCTCCAGATTTGAATTCCCGCTCTCTCCTCAGATCACGGCCCGCCGACAGTGGAAAAATGTATACGATGAGCTAGGGGGCAACCCTGGAAGCACAAGTGCCGCCACCTGCACCCGCAGACATTATGAAAGGTACCACTCTGCTCTTTCTGTTTTAAGGATGTAAATAACGTGTTGCCTATGCGCTTCTGCAGTACGGAGACAACGGAGGAAGAGAACGATTTGGCATTTCTATATGACTCATTTATAGTCATTGTTCATTTAGTGCCTTTATGTGTTCATTCTGGGAGTAACGGCGGGTAGAGAATAAATGTAACTGGAGATGCATTCAAATGTAAATGGCTTGTTCAAACTGTTATGCATCACTTTACATTCATCTCTGAATAATGAATGATTCAACCTAATTTGTGTGCGTGTATGTTTGTAATAAAGAATCAGATATAAACTTCAAGGATGAAGTACAAACATTTGCTTAAAGGACCCGTACATGAGTCAGTTTTTTATTGTAATTAGTATAAATAAAATAAAAAAGCAGTGATGGAGGTAGTATTTAGTTATGATTAACACATTTAACTAGTTAATCGCATTAGTTAAAATGTGTCACCTTTTCCATTACTTTGGCAAAATTTTTTGCTGAAATTAAAACTTGATTAAATTAGTCATTCAAAGTTCTCGAAAAGACTGGTTGCTTTAGTGGGCGAGTGAAAAGAGGCCACAGCGAAGGGGTGTCAAACAATTGAAGGTAGTGGGGGTATTTCTACTGGTAGACTTGTATTGATTGATCTCTAACAGTTGAAATTCCTCCTTGGTGCAAAAATCAATACAATGCAATAATATTGGTGCTTTGAATTATAGCCTACAATAACAAAAAGTTGAGTATTTATACTGGTGTTTTAACTTGCTGCAAGGAGTAATTCATTTAATTATTTTTCTTAAGAATTAATTAAAATTAAGCTATTTCGATGTGGCCCCCAGAGTCATTGTTATTCATTGGAAGTGTAGCATCCAAGCTAACAATTAAGAGATGACCAGTAGTAGCTTTTCATTAGACCCTGAAGACTTCCCTTTTGTTTCATTTAAAGAAAACCTTTTCATAAGTCCTTGGAACTGTAGCTATGTAAAAAAAACTTAAATGACTGTCTGTGTCAAGACAATTAATTCGTGTAACACATTTGTTTGTAAACATAACTTTCTGTCTAGCTTTGGTTTTTTTACTTAATTATCAGCATTTAAAAAGTGGAATTGAATAAGTGTAAGGCCCATTTAATTTCATATGGTGGCTTCTCAAGGACATAATATATTATTATATTATTGTGCTTGAACATAAGATAGTTTAAATAAATGTCAGTAATTCAGTGCTTAAAGCAGATGTGTAACTGCTCATCCCATAAAGGGAATCAATATTTAGCATCGACCAAGGTCCAAACTTCACACGATAAATGCTTTTAATGATAATTATTTAACTGGTTTCTGGGATTAGCTGTCAGTGCTGCACACTTGGAATAAAAATGAGATGATAAAAATGACATTAATAACCTTGAAACAGACTGCAACATTCTTTCGTCTCCGTTTCATGCTGATTTTTAATTATATAGGTCAATGTCATTGACCAGGCATGACCCCCTTATTTATTTAATCTTCTGGTTTCCGCAGAGCTCTTTCTGTCAGAAATATTAACTTATGGATGCTGCAATACAGATAACAGCATTCTCCAGACCTCAGTATGTGCTGTAAAATTGGTCTACAAAATGTGTTTTTGTCTAATTAAATAAAGGATCCATGGCAACTGTGAGAAATATAGTCCAATAATTGTGACATTAAATGTGTAGCAGTAACATATATAAGAATATATGTGATTGCAATGGTTATTTAAGCACTGTTAGTCCTCTGCATTTATGTGGGGAGAAAGACATCCCTTCCTCCCAGCACTTTATTGATTTAGGTATTTCTCATTTAATGAGTGTTTGTTCTGTAGCCAGATACAGCAGACTTCAGAGAATGCATCCTTGAAACTGTTGTGAAAATGACAGATTTTAATGTGAGGTTTTAAGTGTTTTTTAATGATCTAGCTTCAAACCACTGCTCCTTCACTGAGAATGACATCATTTGTTTTCCCCCTTGAGAGATTATGGCTTTATTTGAGATCACATTCCGAATTCTTTTTTTTTTAAGGAGGGGAGGGCTGTTTATTGAGCCAGCATGTTGGGTTAAGCTTGAATTATTTATGTCTAATGCACTTCTGTGTACTAAAAAATATCCTTAAATATACAATTAAAAGCATCTTGTTATTTTTGAATAGGTTGGCCTGCCGTAATCACGCTAGCAGTATTGACGGCACACTGAATAAATATTTGATTTGTCTATAAATGTTTCATCTTCATTTTTCTGTGGACCCGTCATCGCTTTCATTCTTTCCCAAGACAAAAGAGCCTCCGCTGATACCTTGTGCGGTCGATGGTTTATTGCTGGGCCATTTCAGTGTTGCCCAAATGATGAAAGTGCAGTTCCCTATATTCTCTGTCTGCCTTTTCAGTCACTCTGAGAGACTCATAATATGGCACTTGCAGTCTTAAGTTGGATCAATTAAAATTGGTCCAATGTATACATGCCATTGTGCGCGTATCCAGTGGCAGATTCGGGAGAAATTCTGACTTGCGTTAAATATTCACAAAGGTTAGACTTAGCTTCCTTGGGTAGGATTCAATTTTCTACCTCATGCTTCTGGCAAAAAACACACAATTTTACATATTTGATCATTTCATGGCTTTCTTTGCTTCAAATTTTGTTGTTGAGAACTACACTATTCATGTTTTACACACTATTCATGTGATGCAATATGGCTTTGGACGACAATGTTTGTTTAGCATTGAAGAAATGTTATTAGAATCCTTAAATATAAAATGCCTTTTAAAATTATTATCAAAAGAAAAAAAAAATTGAATTGGACTAAAAGGCCTGGGGAAAGTTTGTCCCATAAAATGTGAGCAGAGACATATACTAAACACAAGAATGCAGCACTCCCTGCATTTTATCAACACTTTTAATAACTTAACTGTGCAGAGTAAACGGGCCTTAGCCTTCGGGCATGGATGAGGTCATTTGAAGTCTGAAAGCCAGGCATTACAAAAGGCATAGCTTAGCATTCCTTTTACAGGCTTGTTTAACTGTGTGAATCAGGATTAGTTCAAGTATCGACTTCCTGGCCAGACCTTTAAGGGAGCTACTGGAGCTTGAGGAACGGTGTCTGGTTTAGCCTGTCTTTGTCTTTCAAATGTATTTTTAATCAGAATTGCTAGTTCGTAGACATGCTTGTGCGCTGCGTATAGTTATAATCAGCTTAATTGTCATCACCTGAGTTACATGTCAACTTTTCTGAAGGTGAACTCTTGAATCTTGTTTTGGTTTCCTCAGTAAACAGCAGGCAATAGGTCCACGCCTCTGCTGTGCTAAAGCTTCTATCACGTTCAATAACAAGCATGCAGGTGTTTGCTTACCATTAATTTAGTGACAGAAACTACCATCTGGCCACACCTCTATATTATAACAGCTCAGCTGTATTTAAAGGGCCACCAAAGGGTGCTTTATCAGCCAATCATCTGCTGCTAACCCCGGAGGAAAACTGGGCTATATGGCTAAAGTTGCATTTTTTCTTTAATGCGCCATATTTAAGGAAGGGATAAATATATCTACATAATGCTGTAAAATAACTAACTTTTTTCATTTTGTGCATTGCCATTATTAAACTGTACTACTTAAATTGTATTTTGGGTACATTAAAAATGGTCAGACAATAACCTAGGAAAAGGGAGATTTAATGGATATTAAATTGGATTGTTTACTGACAAAAGTGATAATGTTTACTTTTAGTCATCCATTTTTTTAAATCCATGTACTTAGCGCAGAGCATGCCCCCTTGTGATTAAGAACTGGAATTACATAGAAATTTGTTAGTAGTGAATGGGTTCCGGCTCACTTTCTTCGTGCAGTTGGGATGGGGAGCTGATAGTCATATAGAATCGCAAATTTGACAAAATCTCTTAATTTATTCTACCTTCCCAAAACAATTTTCAAATTGAGATTTTGAAAAGACTCCAAGTTCAAGACTCATTCAATCAGCACTAATCTTAGTTTTCCCATGAATGGCACAATTTCACCACCTGGCTTCCCAAAAACAGGTTTATCTTTTGTTGACTGTTCAAATTATTGTTTTCATTGTAATAATATATAATCAACCATGTGTAATATGGTTACCAGTATTTTTTCCACTTATGTATAAAAATGAAGCTACAAGCTACATTTCTGTTGCTTGTGATGGAATCATACTTGGAAATATATATATACACGGACACACACACACACACACACACACACACACACACACACACACACACACACACACAACCCCTCCAGGC
>JAOYSI010026278.1:17518-28232 GCA_025775065.1 Hiodon alosoides | reverse complement strand
AAAAAAGAAAAAAAAGTGTTCCTCTATATTGCATTGCACAGGGTGTGGCCCTGTGGAATTCGCCTAGCTGTCCTCACACGCGAGCTGAGTAAAAGGTAGCTTCTGACTTCTGGGGAAATAGGGTGCGATTTAAAGCATGCATTTTAGCTACCCATAATTATTGTCGTTATACATCGAGCAACAGCATCTTTATCATCATAACGACAACCAACCAGCATAGGGGGGTGGGTGGGGGCTAATGGTTTACAAAAAGTATCTACGACTCAACTGAACGTCACTTTTTTCGGAAATGCATTTAGAATAAATCTCGCGTTAGTACTTTTAATATATTTTAGGCCGCAGCGTTTGATTTCCTTTCCCGATTTAACAGGCAAATCTAAAACGCATCAAGCTTATTTTCCAGAACTTTCTAGATTACGATTTTACTAATTCTTATATTCATTAAAAAAAAAAAAAAAAACTTATGGCTATGTTAACAGGTATAGCTGGCGAAAAACACCGCCCACGACCTGTAAGAATCTTTATCCGAGGGTGTATCGCAGTCGTGTCGATACATATAAAAATACGTTTGCATTCATCAAAAATGTATTTAAAGCCTATCGAGAAACGCTAGTCAAATAATCGATACCATTTACTGTATACTGACATTTCGAGCAATCGGTCAAGAATAGGTCGTTTCGAAGAAGACTGCAGCGAACCGACAAGTCGGCGCATTGCTACATATCCTACAATATAAATTTAATCGGACGGGTCGCAGTCTTTCTTTTTCAGAGTAACAAAACCGACTTCTGCGATTGTTATACAATAAAAAGTACAGAGCTAGAGAGGGGGGGGGGGGTGTTCTGGATTTTGGTACGGTTACACTTAGTCAGCTATTTTTTATTTTCACAAAATGTTCTTCCCCCTGACCAGTTTAATAAATTGATCCGAATTGCCTTGAAATTTTACGTTTTCCCGGCATTCAAACGTCCGGCGTAATCTAACTTTTTAACCACCGGAGTGGGTGAAATACCTGGGTCCTCCTGACAGCGACACCACAGAAATAACACTTTGTGCTCTATATTTTAGTCCGGCTAGTTGTCGAGAGATCCGTATTTTCTGTTTAAACACAACCAATATCCTTATTCGAATCATTTTGCCAATAGCCATACCCTAAATCATCTACGACAGCTGTTAAAAGACTGTAGTCGCAAGGGAACTTCGTTTTTTAGCTGATTAAATATTTTGTCTTCGAATTCGCATCTAGTTTTCATATATAGCCGTGTATTGGTTAACCTCAAAAGGGAAACTACTGCCCATTAATGCACTCAGCTACATCTAAGCGTCTGATTTAGCGACGAGGCGAACGTTCAGAATACCCTCTTTTTAATGGATGCCCCACCTTAACCCTCAATCAACTCGAACACTTGAGTCAAACGCAACACAAAAATGCCATCGAGTAGAATCCTAATTTTTTCCAGAAGGTAGAGAAGTAGACTTTGTGTTTTTCGGTTACGCGACGTTACCTTAACTCCTAATACTAGACACTTCAGCTATGTCGATTCGGGGAAGACACAGCCCTTTTCTCACTCTGTCAGGATCCCATTCAGGTCGCCGTCTCTAGAGTCTCTAGTCCAACTCCCTTCAAACCGGCTTCTCAGTTCTCACTCCGATCAGCTGGCAGCGCAATGACGCGATCATTAACTACTGGCCAATCAAACTCCAACGTCAAAAAACAGCCATTACGCCCCAACGCCGACAGATCATGAATGTCACGTATTCTAGCCAATGCTGTAATGTAAATCACAAGCAGCTAGGCGGGTATATCCTGGGTAAAACCAAAGACTACCTATTAAAATGTGCATCTGCCAATGACGTTTAACTTTTAACCAATGATATTACGTATAATAGTTAAACGCCTTTTCGCCATAAATTATATCAAAGGCCAATAAAAAGAAAGCTATATTCTAAATTACATCAACTAAATTGGTGGGTGACCTACTATTTCAACAACTGGTGCCTTCTCTGATAAGCGAAGACTACAATTCCCTTCAAACCGTAGAATTTTCCATGACAATGCATTTTCCATGCAATCCTAATGACGTCGAATAGCGTCAGAGCAACCCAAAAACCTTGCTTGATCTACAACAACAAAAAAAAATATATATATTTTTTTTAAATACCCTGCATTATCTAAATAAAGGCGGACTGGTTCCGTTATTAACTGGACATGTTTGCTTTCACAGATATTGCTATATCTATCATTGCTCTGTTCTACTTGTCCGGTTAAACATTTTTAAGCATTTAATTGCTATCTTATTGAATTTAGCAAGCTGGTATAGTTGGTGGACATTTTAGCATGTTCCTCTGGCAGGTTTGTCGAGGTTGTTCATTTTGATTTGTTCATAGTAATTCTACAAATAACGTAAAATGGAGACGGTGGAAAGTTATATTATCCCGGCAAAAGTTCAACCAGTTAATGTTAATGTTGACTGGTAGAAGTTTGCACAGCCGGAACCCGAATTCTATGCGTTTATTGTCGTGGTGACTCATATTTGTTAAGTGGGCTGTTAACTCATTGAGCGAGACAGCTCCCATGGACTTAAAGACGAACGCTAAATTATTTTCGGAAACCTTGCAAGTGGTTACACCATTTGGATAGACGGCGTTACTTTAAAAAGGCAACCATTTTGTGAAAACCCTTAATTTAATTAATCATTACCATTTACACTACTTAAAAACAACATAGTTGAAACCGTGGACGTGACTTGATTAAATGAACCCAAAACACTTGATTGTTTTTTATACCGTTTTTTTAATGCCTTTAGGCGGTTACTTTCCCCCCCCTCTAATCATTCCTGAGGTTTTGAAGGAAGTGTGAGGTTGGCCCGTCAACCGCTCAAGCCCGAACCCAGTTATTGGAGGAAGTATGAGGTTGGCCCGTCAACCACTCTAAGCCCGAGCTCATTTATTGGGTGGAGACACTTACCCCTTAATTGGTGGTTTGCTAAGGTTCCAGGAATCTTCACTTAAGGGGATGGCGTTGGGTGTTGAAAGTGCAGCAGAACATTTAATAAGGGTTTCATTTTCAGTATTTTTGACTTAAGGTAAAGGGGATACAAATGTGGTTAAATGGGCCGTAGCAAAATATAAAAATGAGAAATGACTATTTCTGCAAAACTATACCCTCATCTTATTATTATTATTTTTGTTCATTATATCTAGACACACTGTTAATTCGGAACAGAATTATATGTGAAGCAAAATCTTCTTGTCAAAAAGAAACCGTAAAATCTTCTCTTTTCTAACATGCATGACATAGAAGTAAACATTTTCCTATTGTCATAATGGAAAGGTTTTGATACCAACAAACTGGCTGGTACATATTTAAAAACCAGAAAAAGCCTCTATTTTTTTTTTTTTTATGAAGTGTCAAAGATGTGCTCTGATTCTTGCCTTTTTTAATGAGGGCTTGCTGAGCGAGGCAGCCGTTGTTGTCCGACAGAGCCGCTCGGAGCCGCGTAAACACGCAATCATGCTATTATATGTAGCGGATGGTGGAGCTACATTCCTGAGCAGACAAGCTTTTTTTCGCCCTTTCCTAGCAGAAGCTTGGCGCAGGCGATTGCAGCAGGCCGGAGGAGCAGTGGAAGAACTTCAGCACAGTGACGGGCCTCAGTTGTTTATACAAAGCATGGCAGGAATTCGCTATGGGTCTGATAGCGGAGGGGAAGATTCAGCCCCCTGGCCACGGCTCCGTGTGGGAGTTTCCTCCGTGCCGAACCGAGAGGAGCGGCTCTGCCTGAATGTTGCAGGTTCACGGGGTTCGGAGGCCCCCGTTGCGCCCCGCTACGTCTGACGCTCCTTTGCCGTTGTCCTTGCGGCCGGCACAGTTGCCTCTGTAATTTAGGAACACCCAGTCAATTTTGCCACCATCTGGTCCAGCGCGTTACTGGTTTCCCCGAGCACAGACAAAATCCAAGAAATGTTCCCATCGTTCTGCGAGGCACGCCGGTTATTTGCGCCGAGGCAACGCACAAAGTCCATTGCTGGAGACCCGGACTTAAACAAAGCGTTTGACTGATGTCAACCGGTAAACACCACCTCAGGACTGAAGGTTGGCTGTGAATGGCCATTAATCATTCGAATCCCTAACATGCAGTCAGCCTTTGGTGGAAGCATTTTCAAAGTCTCACTTCAGTGCCGTTGCCCTGAATTTACATTTCAGCCCAGGCATTAACTTCAAAGTTTTTTTTCAGGGCCAGCTGAAGGCCAGCTGTATCATCTTTGACTTGGACCATTGGACTTTAACCCCCACTGTATACGGAAAATACGTGGGATGGCGGGCTGGGCTGTCTTTCTGGTGCTGTTCGGACAGAACTCTCCATCCCCTGCATAAGCATATTGTAATAAAATTGGTGGTTCTCTGTCTTAGCTGGGTGCAGTGGTGGAAACCATGTGTTCAAGAGACACACTTTGGAGTCCACCTCCCAATGCAATCCTCTCAGTGCCCTCCGTAAGCCCTTAAAAGCGGCCCGTGGAACATGGTGGCCCCTCCGTAGCAGTTCAAATATAGTACATCCAGTCTGCAGACGGTGCTGCCCTCTCCGAGAGCACAGTAATCCTGCTCTTAAATGGATTCCAGGAATCAATCACCCCCCTGTACCGGAGAAGTAGCTGCCTGGACGAAATTCAACACAGGTAATGGCCCTCTTGCCCAGCGATCATCAGCGATTTCTGCAAAAGTGCACGACTCAATTGGGGAAGGCTTTCTCCTGGTACGAGCTGGGCTGTGCAGGGAAAAGAGACCCGACGGACCGGACAGACGCGGCAAAGCGGCGCAAAGCCACATGCATTATGTATGCTGGCACTGGTGAGGGATGTGCTGCAGTGGAGGCCGCAGAAGAAACGGTCGCCTCCGCCTCCACCGTGGATCCGGAATGAGGCGTCTACGGCGTGAGCCTGGGGCAAAGGCGGCTTTAGCATGACTTAGGGCTTGCCTTAGTTAAGTACGTGAGGATGACTAAGTCGTCCCAGCTTCATCGTGTGATCCTTACAGAGTCGGAAGGACAGCCAGAACTCTAATTTATCTGCCGCGTAGAGACGAAGCGAGGGACGTATAGAGTTGGGGACGGATCTCAGATTTTAGGAACTAAAATCCCAGTGGCCTGATTGCGTATCTGCACTATTAAATTCCTGCTTCTCCTTGTGAGCTCTTGCGACAAACCAATTGTTTTTGTTTTACATTTGATACTTGCGGATTGTGTTTTTGTTTGCTTTAATTCCGCAGGCGCAAAAAGGCAGATTTTTCATTTACATTATTCTTATGTCGGACAGAAGCAATGAAATGAGAAACGGATATGTCCTCCGTAATTATCTGACCTCTGCCGCTTTCATCACTTGTGTTCCCACTTTCTCTCTCTTGGTTAGGACAGTTTTCTCTCGTACCCTCTTGTGCTACAGTTCCAGCCTGGAAAAGAAGGCATCTGTGGCTTTAAGAGCCTTCTTTCGCAAAACAAAACTGATTATTGGTGCTGGCAGCCAACCACAAGGGCCGCTGCGTGGATCCTAGAGCCAATGAGAAGTCCCGCTGGGCGGAGGTTACAAAACCAGACTGAACCCAATGACTCAGCAAAGAGGAGTGCGTGCGAGATGACACTTAACAGCGATTTAAAGAGCCAGTACTTGCTGCCTCAGAGTACGCAAAAAGCACACCAGCTGTTTTCTTCCACATGCAAGGTTTAGGGTCTGGAAAAATAGCATAACTAGATTGTGAGCTTAAAACGGAAAATGCCCAAGATTTTTGTGCATTTGCTGAGAAGTACTGTATGACAGCACTAATTGCTCTGGAACAGGCGTTCCTGTTCCTTCGATCCACTGCTATAAATGTCTACATGACATGGGTTCACACAGAATACATGATGTAGAAAGGCACAGGCAAACAACCTCAGAAAAGACAGACATCATTTCTCCTCATTTATATCCCGATTCCTAATGTCTGGAGTGTACAGCAAAGGTTTTTAAAAAATGGCAATTTAATCGTTTTTAAGAGGGGCATTGGCATTTGTGAGAGGAGACACATCTATTCCAATATGGTGGACACTGCAAACCCTTCTCGTGTTTATCCGGGGTACACAATATACCTCACCACAGGATTTCCATATCACAAGCTCAAGCCTACAGAAACGCACTTAAACCCCACACTCAGGGCTGCGGCGCGTTTACCTGACAACGCCTAGCCAAAGCTTTGTCTGGTCTTCAGCTGTGGCCTCTGAGAAATCAGCAAGAAGGCAGTCCCTCGTTGAACCTGGACAGAGCAGGCTTTCAGAAGTTTCCACCGTCCCCAAAGCATTGTCCTGCACAAACCTGCAATCGTCAGCAAAGTGCGGCTCTATGAAGAGAAACGGGCTATATATACATCAGCCGTTGCTGCGTCCTCCAAAGCCTGCACACACCTGCCAACACAGTCCTGCGCTGAGGAGAAGGCGTCTTTGTTAAAAAAAAAACCCAGTAAACTTACTGTTCCTCCAATGTGCAATACAAAGTGGTTCCCATCAGCTCTTCTCAACGGATAATGTTGCAAAGCTAAGCCGTTTCACCCAAACACTCCCAATGGAAAGAATTACAATGTGCAAAAATGTTGCATTTGCCAATTTTTGTTTTAGTTGAACTACCCTCAACATCAGGCCCCGTAATCTCAAAGACCTCTTGGCAGCCAATCACAGCTTCAAAGATTCTTTTGGGTTAATAAATTGAGCGTGATCAATATACATGCATTTATGCATCCTAAATTATGTGCACACACTATCCATAAAACCATCGTATAACTTCAACCTAATAATATTAGGTATACCATGTATACAATACTAGGTACACATTTGCCTCTCGCTCTCACGCACCCACACACTCATACACACACACACGCGCACACACATAAAAGCCCATTGTGTGAAGTCAGACTCTGCATACCCTCTCCCCAAAACTTAAATCGCCTACCAAGTGTATGGCTATCGCATAAAGTTCAAGTCACTAATCTGGCAAACCTAAAGTTCTGAGACGTTACATTCTTGTGTGCTCTTATTTGTTCACAAGGAATTAGATGATTGGTCTTCGAGACGATTCCAGGGAATCGCCTTAGACACAGTCACAGAAACGTGAGGCCAAGCAAAATCTCACCCTGTGACTTTAAGGAATCATCCCTCCATCGGCACCGTCTGGAAACGGGTCAGCTGTTCCCATACACACCCACGTGATTCCGTCTTTGCATCCGCCGTGGTGTTTCACGCGCACACTCAGTTAACAACGCAACCAAATCCAGACTTGTGCGTCTCGCTGAGCGAGGGGGAAGGACAAACGATTTAAAGGTGCATCAGTGCAGGTCTGGGCGGTCAACGTTTTTGATTGCCCAAAAAAATAGAAATGCTACAGCTTTTCAGAAAAAAAAAAGGGTACTGGGTCCGGAGACCGGAGAATTGGGGCGCTAACGACGAACTTTGGGAGCCAACGTTTGCAGCGTTTCTATATTCGTAACTCACTTTGTTGGCGAAGGCCTACTGGTGAGGTGTGTTGGCTTGGCCCTCTCTCTGTAGTTTAAGGTTACACAAAATATCCGGCAGGAGGCCTATGATGCACCGCTGCATGTCACAAGCGGAGTTCTCAGAAAGGGGCGCGGCTCTAAGCCCGGCGTTATCCAGTCCCTTCCATTTAATGGAGTTGTGCAACTCCCTGGAACGCAGTCGTGCGCGAGAGACCCGCGCGCGCTCGCACACGCCCCATGCCCACTGTAAATGCCAAAGCGCCCTCCGCTCAGCCAGTTCGCCAGCTGCTGACTTCCTGCCGTGTGTGTTAGCGCGTAGCATGCTCTAACATTTGCCCCACTTTGAGCTCCACCGCTCCACATCGCTCAGGACTCTGACCCCGTGCGTGTCAACAGGCCTGCCCCAGAGGCGCCCGGGGATGATAGCTCAAGAGCTGTGTTGTTTTCCTCTGTGTGTTTTTTTTTGCTGCCCTTCCCACACGCAAGGCCGGGTCCCACTTTACAGATACGATTAGCCTTCGCTGGCGTTACGGAACACGCTCTCCTTGGACAAGCTGATCTGCAGAGGTTTCCAAATATGTTTTTTTCTTCTTCTTTTTTTCCTTTTTGGTACGCTCTTTAAACAAGCGAAACTGCATGCGCCGTCGGGGATTCTGTCAAGTCAGTGGTAAAATTCAGATGCAAATATCGACATCACAGGTCTGGCACACAATACGATAAGCAAGAACGGACACGAAAGCACAAATGTGCCACGAAAGCAAGTCCCACACAGACTGAACTGAAGGGGGGAGATATTTTCCCAAACCTCTCTGTTGTCAAATTTACAAGCCCCCCAATTTTTCTTCCATTTGTGAAACTCCTAGCCACTGATTTCTTTATTTAAAGTATATTAAACAGTGTGGGAGACCACACCCGGTAACTTCGGACAGCAGTGAACGCCTGGCATGCCCTCACACATTGTGTGGCAGGCGCTTCTCTAAAGCAAGGTTCCCAAGTAACCATGACGCAGGAGCCTTGGAGAGCTGCACCTTGCCCACACGCGTCAGAATCAATAGTGCGTTACGTAACGGCCCGGGTGGCTGGATGCGTGACAGGAATCACCGGGACACGCCAGCGAGCTGTCAGGCATTAGGTGACCCACTTTGCCAAACTCAGTGGGCGACCGTGGGGAGACACTCGGGGGTGCTGGCTCCGCCCACTTGTCCACACGTGTATCCGGTCTGAGCGAATCAGCACTGGGTGGTATCACAAACGCCCTTGGAGGCTTGTGTCAGAACCAGTGGTGTGTCTACAGACGACATGGCCTTGTTGTGCCCACGACAATGTGTGAGAGAGAGCAGCACAGGCAAACATTTACAGTTCACATACCATCCTCCCGAAGGAAAAATCGCTACACACCCAGACCCTTTTATTACTCAACACTGTGTTTTTTATGGACCAAAAAAAAAAAAAAAACCTTTTCTTCTTTAAATCGTCGGGAGTGAAACTCGATTCCTTTTACTGATAAAACATTGCACCTGACATTGAAGTCACCACCCCTCCAGGTGATTCATAATCAGGCTTTTGGGATTCCCACACACCAGGACTGCGGTCTGTCCTGTTTACAGTGGTGCCAGCCGCCCGATCGAGAGGCTAGGCTGCCTGCAGCGGCAACAGCAAAGGTAATGTGGTCCTGGTGGATAAAAATCCACAGAAAGTGGTCCATTCTCACCAGTTGGTGTCGGCTCTCTGCCTCTCCTAGACCCCCCCCCCCCCGTCCGCCTGCCTTTGGGGCCACGTGATGGTCAGGGTGTCTCAGTGGCTTCTGAGGCACACTGCGGAGAGAGGCGGGTGATTCATCAGCAGCCAGTCTGTCACGAGCTGTGGCCAGCGAACCATTATTCACTTTGTTCTGACAGTGGCATTCCTCACCCAGACGCCTCGCTCGCTGAATGAGCCCTGCGGCCCCTGCGTCAACTCTGCGTCCCCTCCAACACAGCCACCCCCCAGACAAATAAAGCAGACCGGTGGGCGCAACAGTATAAGCCCCACTGATCAACCAGAACGTCAGGCCACCTGTAGGCCACGTACGCTTCACAACGTAGCTGGGCCCAAGAGTTGCTTCTCAGCCTTGGCGATCTTTGGTGTTGGGGCGCCACATTCTGAAGGAGTTGAGAAGCAGGGGAGAAGAGGAATGAGAGACAAGTGGGAGGAGTCAGGGCTGAGCGCCATTGAAGCGGGGTGCCTCATTGGGCGATGACAAGACACAACATTTTTGAGGTCAGAAGATAAGAGTTGTACTTTTCCAGAATGTGGTGCAACGCCAAACCCCCCAACCCCCTCCTCACGCGCCTCTGGCCTGGCTCTGGCCGGCTCTCCCCTCCATTTTGAGGAAGAGGAGCAGGAATGGGGAGAGCCACAGGCGGAAGTAGCAGACATCTGGCTCTGTTCAAGGCCCCCGCCCCCCGCCTCTCCCTCCAGTCACGAGCCAAAGCAAGTCTGCACAGTAATAAAGATGCCCTTGGGGCCATCCTCAGGACGGGGTGAGCGGATATGGGTGTGAATGTGTCCATCGAGTTGTCAGGGATTGTGAACGTCAAGTTATGTGCTCATGCACGACAATGTGTGCTCGCTTGGTGAATTCTCCCACATCCCTATCTGTGAGCATTTACGCCTGCATGCATGGGTGTGTGCTTGAGTGCATGTGGTTGTGTGCGTGTGTGTGTGTGTGTTTGTGTGTGTGTCTGCATGCTGTCAGCAGCCTCTAATGTAATAATCAAAAACATCCAGGCCAACCAACCAGATCACTCAAAACAGCCGGAGTCCATGTAGTTCTGACACAGATGCCTGTGACGTCCTTCAGGGTGAAACGAAATGGTCCCTCACCATTGAACAACAGACCCAACATGACATCCAGCGAAGACCGGCGACCCAATGGGAGCATGCCTGCAGCCCTGACCACTAGCGAACGAGCAAGCCTTCATAGATCAGGACACTTTGCTCCAGGCTAGGTGTTGCACAACCACAGCAGTACGCGTGCATCCAACTCCAGTCCCACAGGCTGGTGAACTGACAGCAGCCAGTGTGAAGGGAGGAATCCAGCTCCAGTCCCACGGGCTGGTGAACTGACAGCAGCCAGTGCGAAGGGAGGAATCCAGCTCCAGTCCCACGGGCTGGTGAACTGACAGCAGCCAGTGCGAAGGGAGGAATCCAGCTCCA
>JAOYSI010026278.1:0-10425 GCA_025775065.1 Hiodon alosoides | reverse complement strand
AGTGGGAATATGGGGGTGTTTTTCGGTCTCTCTGGGAACTCTGGGCATCTCACAGTGGGAATATGGGGGTGTTTTCCATCTCTCTGGGAACTCTGGGCATCTCACAGTAGGAATATGGGGGTGTTTTCCGTCTCTTTGGGCATTTTCCGTTTTTTAAAGAGAGTGGCCCACCATGGTACTTTTCCTTCCCTGTGATGTTAGTGTCGAGACGATGTGGAATTCCACCAGCCACACGAGGTGGCAAACAGGTAGGGTACTCACAGACAACAGCGACCCCGCCCCCTGCCACATTCCTCGCAAACACGCTGAACCCCACATGTCTTCACTGTCCAATGTGAGAGCGCAGGGAGCGTAACACCGGACTGCTGCAGTCAGGGAGACTGGATACCAGGACGCTATTTTTTCACCGCGCAACTCGGACGATTGCATTCTTTCAAATACAAACATTTGTCTTACGTTCAGTAAAAAAAAAGCTGGTTAAAATGATCAGGTGCATACATCTCCTACACCAAGCCCTGACTGCCGGGCCTTACTACAGACCTAACTAAAGCCCCATGGCTGCTACTGGAGCTAGGAAAGGCTCGCCGCTCTGTTTTATACGGGCCTTTGGCTTTGCAGGAGTTGTGGGAGGAAGGTCTCATCTAGGCCATGGAGGAGGAGGAGGAGGAGAATCCTAAACTGTACCCTCCAATGCCATGTGCTCAACAAGCCCCAGCACTCTGGCATCTGTCAGGGTGCACAGTTGCTGTTTGCACTCTGATTAAAGGCTTTTTGTGTGTCAATTTAGTGTAAACTCTCTCTGGTGTCCTGCCGTCTTTGATCACTGCCGCAGGCCGTTAAAACATAATGGGGCGTTGTGGGGCTGCCTGAGATTAAGAGCCAAGCTCGGGCTTGTAAACGCCTTGGTTGTCATGTCTCACCCCGGAGGTGAGAAAGCCCAATCGAACCCTATGTGAGCTGGTGAACAGCACTGTGAGTGTGAACGGGTGCCTACGAGAAAGGACGGCATCGTGCCACGTTTTCAGTAAGAGTTCCTGTTGCAGGAACATTTCCCCCTGTAAACCAGCTTTAGGTGCAGGAGTACAATGCACCTCCTGTGTATGGGGAAAGCCCCCTTAAACACAAAAAAATAATTGTACTGTTGAATGGATTCAGGTCTAAAGGTAATGTTAGCTTTTTAGTGTTTTGTGACACGATTTTAGCTGCATCTAAAATGCTGACCTAATGTGTTAAACACTTACATATTTCAGATTTTGTTCCAGAACTTTTACTGGGCTCTCATGTGTGGTAATGGATAAACTTGGTTTCCGCAGTAGGAGTCTCATTCAGTTTATAAACCGCCTTTTCAAATGAGAAACAGAAAAGGGAATGGTTGGAATGACTAGGCAGTGGCATAATTGATTATGAAAGCAATCTAAAAAGAGGGATTTATAAGCTCGGCACACTGGAAGCGCACATCCCAATTTAACATTTCCCCTGCATGAGCCAGTGCAGAGGTTATGGAGGATTAATAAAGCTAATTCTTTGCAGCACGCCCGGTCTTTCCACTGGCATATCCCTTCTGAGATCATAATCTCAACAAGAAACAAACAAACAAACAAATAAACAAAAAAAAGCCATCATTCTCCTACAACGGAGATGACCTGAAACCAGGCCCGGTTATCTTAAATCACCGCAACGATTGTCAATACAAGGAGAATCCTGCCTTGTCGTGCTTGAAGGTAACACCGCAACACCACAACACCGTTGTCCGGTGGCTCCTACATGAATTCCACAGCCGATCACGACACAGGTGGCATAAAGGAACAGCAAATGGTGCGTCGGTATCCTTATTTCGGTGACGCCGATCAAACCGCGACCAAAGCGCGGCCAAAGCGTGCTAAAAGCAAGTGGGAAAAGACTCAGCTGCAGAGCGTTGTTTAGTTCCATTCAAAAAGAGGCTGGGGAGCGTGCTATATTCCTACACCTGCAAGAAACGTCCCCTGGCGGGGGTCTGCCTAATTGGTCTGACACAGTGCGGTAGGGGTGTCAAAAACCTTCGCTGAGCAGAACAGAAACAGCATCGTTACCGCCTCGTGCATACTTCCAGCTGACCCAGATTTCAGATCACACACACACACACACACACACACACACACGCGCGCACACACACGCGCACACACACGCACGCACACACACGCACGCACACGCACACAGACACACCGCACACAGACACACACACTGCTTTCCTTCAGTAATAACAGTGCGGGACACCTAGTTTGAGTGCTTTGGTAAAGGAACCCGGCCGCTGTGGCACTTTGTCAGCGAAAAGCACTATATGATGAAAGCTTTGTCAAATAGCCCGCCAGTAAGAGAGCATTAAAAGACACTATTGGAAGGGAGAGGGCAGAGGCATTAAGGAGAGCACGGTTTCTTCCCCGCACCTTCGTTAAAACCATAACAATGACAACAATTAAGTGTCCAAACAGACACTGATCAACTCATACAGCGTATGACTGCCAGGCTTCAGTAATGGTAAAAAATTTGAATCCAGATGAAATGCTTCAATGTGCTACATTCGCATGAAATGCAAACCAACCTAAATATGAAAACATATTTAAATATCATAAAATTTAACTCCATACCACTGACACAAGAGCCGTCTTTTGTGTGTCCCTCGTTTGCTTGATTACAATGCACAACTTTAATTTAATTTAAACTCCCAAAGTGCAAGAGAGTAAGAAGACCGAGAAGCACTTGACCCCAAACTGCACTAAAATAAACAACAGTTTAGGAAACTCAAAGACATTTGTGGGTTGAGGCCAGTAAGAGGAAGTGTTCAGTTCTAACACAGCAATGCTTCCTCCCTACCAACAACTGTTCTCACCGCTCTAACCACTCAGTACAATGGTTTGCAGCACAGTAAGGCCCTAATCTACAGTCAACAATAGATTATCGTGCACACAAGGACATACAATACAACAAATATACGCATATAGACACACTGTCTTTCTCTCTCACACGTTTGTCTATATGTGTATTCTGTGTTCAGTGTTTTTGTGCTTGATACTATATTGTTGAGCACAGATAAAGGTTAAGAGGATGTTACCACTGACAATTTGGATGTTTGAGTTTCAAAAATTTCACCACTAGACCAATTCAAGTCATTTTTTACCCACATCTTTGAAATTGATTTTAATTAATGGATTCATTCTTGGCACATAAACAAAAAATGCACGTGATCACTAAACACAACAGTTATTTTACAACGGCACATAGATGTCCAGAAACGTCCGTGTTTCTGGGACACTATTTTTCAGAAATGAATTGAGGGTAAAGAATACATTTCTGTATACTCATATCTACAAACAAAAAAATAAAAAATAAAAAAAACACGGTTACAGTGACAGACAGAAGTAATTGATCATATTTCAGGAACTATGCTTGATGTTACGATTACCTTCGAAACAGTCCTGGTAATTTTCCCAAAGGAGTTCGGTATGATGAGAAGAATGGGGTTAGTAGAATTACTTGAAGTCCTCCTCCGTTTGTGGTGCGCTGTACCCGCAACAGCCCAATCCAAAGAAATTAGACCGTCGTCGCTCATCTGAAGGTGGTCCCGCACGAAATGGACAGCGCTCTCAAATGGCCAGCACGCGCCGAAAACTGTCTGCAGGAACGGGCTTGCTCGCCAGTTCCATTTCGAACCCGTTATAAAATTGCTAAAAGTTACGCAGTGCTTGAGTAGGTAGTTGGCGAGAGCGGAGGGCTTGCATATCAACGCAACCGTCGCTTCTTCAGCCACAATTGACTTAGGGTCCGTGTTGCAATCAGAAATACACCTGTCCGACCCCTTCTCCCGCATTTTCCGCCGATAAATTCCTCCTCTCAGCCCACAGAGTAGAGCTGAAGACTTGGTTCGGGATCCGAAGTACCGTGAGGCTGGCCAAAAAGAGGCCACCAGTACCAGGATGCAAACAGCACCGAACCATTCCAGCATTGCACAGCGGGAAGGTGATTGTGTAAAACGCTTTGATTACGTATGCCCTAAAAAAACTTGCTTTCGATGTAATAGTATTGATCAAAAAGTAAAGTCCACAGTACAACGTTTCTTTCTTTACTCATGTAGCAAACCGGCACACAAAGCCAAAAACGTTTAAATGGTTTTCATGAACAGAGTATGAATGAATAATAATTTCTTACCACATAATTTCCAAACTCCGAAGTTCGGCATATATCTCAAAAGGTTCCATGTTGTCGCCCACAAAAGACATTTTTATAAACTCAAATATCTACGTTAGTTGTTCACGGTGTAAAACAACCAATGTTCGAAATGCATACAACAAAATCTTCACGAATCCGAAGTATTTTCAAAACGGAGCGATAGCAAAGCCGTGTCCTCCAGCGTTCTTCAACTCTGGCATTGCGCGAGCTGTCTCAGTGAGACGTCAAAGGTAACTACACGCACTCTCGCTGCGGATCGATATTTGGATTCGCCTCGTGATACATCATGATTTCGAGGGAATGTGTTTATGAAAATTAGATGTTAGGGTTACGGATCACAGGCTGACATCTGGGAGTTAATATTATGGATATGATGATACGGATACTGCGTGCAAGATCGGAGGGCGAGGGCTGTGTTTTTTTTATGTCACTGGTTAACCTTCAACGAAGCATAAACATAAACATTATCTTGTAAAGTCGTGTTCTGAGTCAACACGTTACCTCGGCCTTCTTGATATTACACGCCTTCTTTCAGAGGGCTTTTATGGTTGTGATGGATGCAACGGGACCCGTCGTTTTAACCACTGGATCTCGACTGTGAAATCTGTTTGTTTGTTTTTTGTATTACGTGATATAACGCCAGTATTCATGATCGAACTTGCATTCGGTTTCATTTTAATTTCAGTGTATTCGCGCAGGTTCCTTCGCAACGAGCGGAACACTTAACGCGCACAATCCATATGTGAACAAAGAACATCGATGGTACATTTTGTATTCTCTTCAATGCGGCTGTTTGTTTTAGAATACCAGAAGCTAATCTAAAAATAGCAACGGATGCTGTACTTTATGAGTTTATTGTGCAGGTCTAAATTTGAATAATATTTCCCTCACTGTGCACATCAGTAACCTGGAAGTCAAGTTACAGCAAATATTTTTTTTTGTTAAACAGCTTCTATAATCACCTTTAGTAATGTTTTAAGTGAATACACTGATATCGTGGGTGCCAAACATGGATAAGTAAATGGTTCCTCTAGACAAATGGGTACAGTAGGCCTACGGATTATAGATTCATACAGTAGATTTTATTTCCTAAAATAAACAAAATGTGAATTTCTTCCTCTTAAAAATTTTAAGACAAAAACGTTAATTTCGATAATGGAAAGGATTTAACTGGAATGCACAAAAAAATAAATATGAGCCGGATAAAGTAGGCATTGAAAGACAAGGTTTTATCAGAAGACGTTGATTGTGGGATTTATTGGGTCTGTTTGATAAAAGAGCATTTTGGAATAAAGTAAACAAGGTGTTTGGTGTCACTCACAGATTATTGACGAGGTGGGACACTGAGGGATCTTGAAAAGTCCTGGATCAAAATGACCTTCACCGAAAGTACAGTGATAAAGAGATATAAATCCAGTGTGATCTGATTAAAATCTGATTGAATTGTGCTGTTACGCCTCATTGGTTGGACAGATTCGGAACAGAGACCAAAAGTGAGAAAATTCTAAATATTCAGATTACCTGTTTGTAGGAAAGCATTGTGAGTGTCCACCCGAGTGACTCAGTCAGTAAAGGTTTCCTTCATGTGTTTTCCAAAAATACAACACAAAAGACCTGGCGTGCTAATCGTATCTGGCCTACCCTAACATTAAGACACACACTTGAGCTACATTAAGGCAATTCCTGCCATTTGTAAGAATCAATTAACGATGGCTCTGCGCGGAGTTTGCACAACTCCTAGGACATGGACTTGGATGCTGGTGACTAATGGCACAGTTTAATTGCGGCGGAGTCCGTACGAATGGACGCTAATTACAGAGCATTCGTGCGGATGAATGCCCCTCAAACACATATATAATGGGTGCATTCTAAATGCAGGACTGCCGGTACGTTACGGGTGGCAATAAAGGCAAAACAAAGGCAAGAGGGACAATAAAGCGGCGACATCCACCTCTTAACAAAGGGGAACAAAAAAAAAAGGGCCAGACAGTAATGTGGCCGTAAGACTGGCTCAGAGATCAGGCATTTACCTGTGAGGTAAACAGAAACAAAATGGCCGCCACCACAATGTAACACAGAGCCCCTGGAAAAAAGGGGCACAAAAAAGTATTCAGGCCAGGAGTGAGTGAACTCGTCTTGCGTTTTCCGTCGTCGTTTTCAGTGGCCAAAAACATGAACAATACCGAATTTGGTTAGGTTTGGGTATACCTGGTCGTCAGTTGTCCCTAAATCAAGTCACATTTGATGTTGAAGCATGCAAAGAATCGCTGCATATAACCATTCATCCCACGTTCCCTTCTTCCACCAACATATCAAGTTACATTGGCACAGCCAATTTTCTCTATCGTAACTAATATCTCATCATCTTAGTTTGCAGGACATTATTTCAAAGACAAAATAATTTATTCCTGGAAGTCTTTTCTTTCCTGCCACCCTTTTAAAGTTTTCTACAGAAAATTTAGTATTTTCAGTTTCCAGCTTCCAGCTAGGTATGTTCCAAAACCAAGGAACATTGGCAGTGTCACCTTATCTTCCTGGGAGTATCCATGTACTAATAGATACTGGGGGACACTTTATACATGCCATCAGTTCGGTCCCCTGGCCTGCACAGATCCTTACCAGGCGCCACAATCTGTGACGTGCAACGGGACTGTCTGTGTGCACTTTCTTCACAGTGTGAGGAATTTGACCCTTTTTGTGAAACCTTGTGCCAGACGATGAAGAAATCCCCCTTGCAAGAATGCTTTATAATATTGACAAAGGTTTACTTAATGAAAAGCAAAGCAACGTGCACAAAGGGAAGACATTGCAGTCCAGGACCAAGATGCTCTTCTACATGGTTCTGGTGCCTCTCTGGACCACGGGTCAGGAATGGGCACATAGGCAGTTCCAGCCAGTGGATTGTAAACGCTCATGACCCCCACCTTAATACACACACACACACAAATCACACTTTGTGAGAGAGATGTAATTAAACTATGCATGTTCAATTCTCCCAAATAAGGTCAGTTCTGCTAAATGTCCCCAGTCCCAACCAGATCCCTGTTATCTATACCTATGCAGACAGGCCATTAATATATTGGCTAGCCCCTCTCCCTCCCACCACTCTCGCTTGAAAAGGTTATTTGGTTATTTAAGAGACATCACACGCATCGGTTTCTGTGAAGTTTGTATGCATTGCAAAGGATACAGTGAATATATTGATTATTTGTCTTCCCATCAACAGCGCATCTGAGCCTGTCAAGAAGAATATTCTCCTTTTAGGTTTATTAAAACATTATTCCACCACCGATGTACAGCAACGTGTAAAGGTAGAATTATGGGAAACGGGGACTGGGCTTCACTTTCTATCTGCAGAAATCTCAGCTTAATGCTGTGAGCCTAAGGCAGACATGGAGAGAGACGGGGGAGGTTTGACTATGCAGAACGGGGGGGGATCATGACGACACTCTCACAGCAGCATGGAGACTGTACTGTCACAGGACAGCTAGAAGCGAAACCAGGATGATCTGTTTTTTTACAGCTATCTGTGGAATTCTGTCGGGATCTTCTGTGTTCTCGGTGAAACCCATCCCCATGATGGGTTAGTTTACTAGTCTTGGCTTGGGACAGCTCGTCCCTTCACTTGACAAGAGCAGGGCTTGCCATGGGTGGGCGTGGAGGATAAACAATCAGAAAAATGAGAGGAAAAGGCTATAGAAAGGGACAACCTTGAGCCCATTTATAAAAGACGGGAGAGGCTTGGGGCGAGCAGCGGAGTCCCGCTGGACCCCAATTACAATGCGGTGGGACGCTTCCTCTCCCAGAAGAACTTGGGTGGGTCCTCTGTGTCCACCCTCGTCTTCCTTATGTTTTATATTTAGCAGCAATGTCAAAATCAAATCTAACTGTTTCAATGGCTGAGGACAACAGTGTGAATCTCTGTTCAAAGTGACACAATTAAAATCTTACTCAATGCAATACTGTTCTGGGTAAGCAAGTGGGAGAATCCAGCTCACGTCAGACGCCGATGGTGGCTTCAGCAGCGTGTATTTGTCAGAGCGTCACCACGGCTGGGGTGAGTGAAATCGGCAGTGCGTCTCGTCCCACCTGGGTGCCTGCAGGCAGGAAGTCCTGTCGAGAGGGACGTGCCTCTCCTCCAATTGCTGCTGAACCTCTCGTGTGGGTCATGTAGCCCTCAGTGTGTAGACGAGATAGGTGGCTTCAATGGCAGCTAGGATTGCAGGTGACCAGTTGTAATTTCTCACCCTCCCTTGGGTGTGGTGGCAGAACTCGACTTTTTCCAAGTAAGCCATTCCAAATTAGGGAGAAAAGAAACGTTTTTATTGTTTATTCTAAACAGCTTCTTTGTATTATTGACAGTGAGTCAGTGCCCCTCCACAGGATGCTCTGCCTGATGATGTGCCTTAAGATGTTGTGCCTGAACACGATGTGCTCTACTTCTGCCGCAGAAAGAGTCAATGTTTTGGGAAAGGACATCCTTCGGTCAATAAGTGCCACACAGTCGTTCAATACCTGTCGCTTGTGCTGCATTGTGCTTTTTTTCAGGGGCAGAAACAACCCTTGGATCGTTTAACCACAGGTTTTCTAGAGAAAAGATAGTCACATAAATGCAGACCATGGACAGGAGAGGAGGGAGGACATTTTTTAAAGCTTTACAGAACTTCCGGCTTATTAAATCCTATTTCCACTATGTTTCAAATGTAAACAGGCTGCTGTGGACTGAATTTGTGTCAGAGGTTCTGAATGCGCTGAGACTCCCCCAGTGTCTGCGATCTCTCATTGTGGAGTCCCTCTGCCTCCCTCCGCCCCACCCATTCTCCTTCGTCCCAGCCTCCTCTTGTCCTTTTGGTAACCCTGCTGCAGGTCACAACACGACTGCACACCTACACCGCAACGCCTGGCTATTGTACGTCTCCCCACATGACATCATCTTGATGATATTCAGCCGGGGTGAAACCTTCAAAAGGTTACTATTTTCTGGATAGATCGACTGCAAAAAGAGTCCTTAAGGATCAGAGTTAAAAATATATATTAAATGACTAAGACACATTGACAATATTACAATGTGTAAAAATGTGTAAACCCCCCCCCCCCGCGTACATATTTACTCACTGAGCCACTTGTTTTACAGCGGTGAAGTAACCCACACACGTGGCGCCTCTCTCTCAGTTGAAGAAGCCATTTCCTTTACGTCCATTTACCCTTGGATTGCTGCGATAACAGACAGGGAGGCCTAGCTTACCTTGACTGTCATTGTGTGGGTAATGAATTGCTGGAAACAGACCCGAGGCCCCAGCGGTATGGCTCCTGGTGCTGCTCTGACGCACCGGGTATCTCGTTGAGTCACGGTAGGCTGAACCATTTTGCCCAGGCCTGAAGTGGCACGACCACATCCTCTGGCTCTCACTTCCTGTCCCTTTTCACACTTCCTATTGAAGCACAACCCTGAAACGCGTTTAATCAGGAAGAGGTCAAAACAGACGAGTGATTACCAATGTTTAAACGTTTAAACCTCTTTAATCTTGTCGTCTCTTCCTTCTCCTGTTTCACATCCAGAGGATGGCTTTGCCGAGAACAATTTCTAGTGGTGAAGCATTTTCAGCTGTTTTCTAGTGGTGAAGCATTACATTATATTTAATTCCCAGAAATGATAATTGCTCACAATGTGAGGTCACACATCTGTAACACGATTCAATTGGAATCTGAGACATAAAGCGAAGTATAAATCCCCCTTGACTCATTGGCAATACCAGACCACAGTGGCAGCCAACTCAGTCATTGTCCAAAATGAATCACCGCCAATTAGCTTTTTCCATCCAAGAACATGTTACTCTTTGATCTTGCCTTCTCAATGTTCAAGATCTATCTGACTGCCTTTCATGCTGTTTTGCATTTCCCCAATGTCAGTTCGCTAAATGCCTCCAACGGAACCAATGGATTGACATAACATAACACAAAGTATCCGGTGCACTTTCATAAGTCCACATAAGATTTTTTTCTCTGCTGATTGTTTCAATGGTTAAATTTATAGGTCCAAATCTGGTGCTTCTTATTTGCCGACTGTGGCCAGGACTCCCGAGCAGTCTTGCATAATTGGCTGGGGGGGGGGGGGGGGGGGGGGGGGGTGCCATTAAAAGAATTACAACCAGGGTACCCAGGCCCCCCCATTTTAAAAAGCCCCCAAGCATTAAAATATTGGAAAAAAAAAAACACCAGGCG
>JAOYSI010026268.1:0-32754 GCA_025775065.1 Hiodon alosoides | reverse complement strand
TACCGTTGCTCAAAAACCCGCCCCCCTGCTTGAGGGGGGAGCGGCTTCTGCCCTCCATAAGCCCCGGGGTTGCCACAAACATTATTCGTAAATCGTTAGGTTTCATTGAATAAATACAATATTACCATATATCTGTGAGCACAAATATGTGCTTGATGCAAGGGGAAGAGAAAACAAACAAACAAACAGATAATGACACAGTACATTTCCAATTACATGCACTAAAACAGATTCAGCTTCTGCTTAATAGCCGATGTGCTTCAGGCCAAAAGTCTTCATTTTCCTGGCAATTGATGTTTATTAAAGACTTCCATTGACATGCCAGGGGTGAGATCATTTCTAATGAAGTGGTAAATCTATGTGTGGTCTAGGGAAGCAACAGTTAGGCAAGGGGAGGAGTAATTAAACTTTCCAGAAGTAAATTAAGACAGTTTAAATTGTGCCAAATATTAAAGATTAGAGGTAATGTATGAATAACATTTCAGCTATCACAACTTGACACCTTGCTCACAAAACCAGTGACCAGCTCACAAAAAACAGCTCAAAAATGTTCTACAAAACATTGTCACCACATGTGTGAAACAGCAGAATAATAGGGAGACTTGTTTATCAACAGCAATGACAGCTATAGCTAATGGAATTCTGGGCAAGGATTTAATTAATCAACACTTTAAAATTCATATATCATGGGCCACACTTTGAATGGTTTGGCATGTTGGGTGATCTTTAGAGTCTTTAACTTTGTTTTTCATATTCATACCTCATTGACCTCATTTTATATGCTCAGCTTCAACTAACAGTGTAGTACAAAGCTCCTCCTAATAATGATCATGCTTATATTATTCAAGCATAACGGGACCAAAGTCATACGACTATAATATGACGGAAATAGCATATTTGAGCAGGATTCCTCAGTAAGCTCCACAATCTAGAGGGCACATTTTGTGTTCTATGAATTCTGGTCTGGTTCTGCCCTGATTGCTTTATTTGGTCACATTCTAAGCACACTGAATGCAAGTCCCAAAGGGGTGTGGGGGCAGTGTACACGTCCTGCATAATATTATTAAGATTGCCGACCATATTTATCTATACTATGTACCAGTCGTACTAAATGTTTGATTTTAAATTAACCAGGCCAGAGTGTAACCATACATAAGTATTGTAAATATTGGATTATACATGCAGTATACATTTTTATATGAAAGGGTTATATTAATATATCGATTTGGGCACTCAATATTGTAAAATATTAATATTGTTAAAACCTCACCCCCCCCGTACCTGATTGCTAGCTACGGCACTGAACGCTTTACCCTAGAGGACAGCATTGAAGAGGCCAGATGTTTAGTGATGCTTTAATTTGTGGCCATTTTGTTTCAACTGCAGTCAGTTCTCTGAACTTGGCAAACATAAACTTTCTTTTTGGAATATTATATTTTGGCATTTACTAGCTAAAAATATGTATAAAAATGTAAGTGACATGAAAGTGACTTTTTATTGATGAGTGATTTATGAAATTATTTTTCTTTTTTAAGGGATCTTTTTAGTGAATCTCAAAGGAATCAGGAATCAGTTTTTTTTAGATGCAAAGAAAATGAGTTATTTCTCGGCATAAATAGCTCTACATATTGCTTCATTCATTCATTTCATCTGGACAAATCCAAAGTGATTCTTACAAACATAAAATCCTTTGAAGAAGTTTCTCCTTTCTAGTGTGCGCTATGGTTTTACACAGATGTTCACCCTTGCTTACAGGGGACAATAACTTTGTTGGACAGCTCACAGAAGGGAGCCGCCGGAGCTGGGCCAAGAAACTGGGCAAACGTGAGAGAAGGGTCTCTTCTGACTGACGCGTGTACCACCATGGTCACGGGAGATTGTCTATAAAAGACAATCTCATCCCACCCCCGTTTCCATCAGAGCCCAGGTGTCCTGGCTGCAAATGGCCATTATCTTAGCCGCTCATCCAAATGGGCCTCGCATGGCCAGTCCAGTTGGTGCAGCAGGCTCCCCTGATTATCCCACACCATCCATTCAGTCAGGAAGCAAGATGTGCAGATATCTGATTCTATTCCTTCACCAGCTGTACTGTTCTCCAGTCAGAGACCCGAAACTAAATTATTTTCAAATTAACATTGTAACCTCAGCTGAAGGATAGTGCAATCAAATACTTGGCTGAAGATTCCCTGACATTGTAATTAAATTTGGCACACCCTTATCAGAAACAATAAAACCAATCTGGTATTACTATCCTTTTTTTATATAGCAACATATTAAAAGGTGACATAGAGCTGCACGTTGAATATACTAGTAGGTTTTTAAAATAACATTGATATTTAGGCCCTAGTTCTCTCACGTCTGAACTTCCGCAAACACCGGCCTGTTTGCTTTGCATGCCCCCTACTGCTCATCCAGAACACAGCTGCCCGACTGGGCAATGTATCAACCTCTCACATCTCGTGCCACTAGCTTTGGTTAACTAGCAAAGCATACACTATAAAATAATTGTTGCAAGTTACTGTGGGTGAAATTTAAACTTTACAGATGAAAAGTTGGATGGACTGTGAAGGCTACACAGAGAAGTTCAGTGCCAGTTGGAAGAGAGGAAGGCACCAACAGACTGTAGGCGCCTGAGAAGCCACCATGAGATGCTGATTAATGAGGAGTCGAAAGAAGCTCTGCCGATCTCCACCCACCCCAGCTTGGGTGGCGCCTTGTTAATTGTGCGCCTCCACTGTGCACTCACACACATCGAATGATATTGACGTGATATGAACCTGTGGGATCTAGCTCAATGTGCTCATTCTGAGCTCAGGGAAGCACCTTTAATGACCCAGCCACTCAGAACAACGAGACCGGGATATATCTGAATACATTTCCAGAAGCAGCTCGTTTTGTTAAGGCTGACCACTCTGTTTCAAACAAATGTTGGACAAGTATGCATCTCTTGGAGAGGAGGTGATTCGGATAGGTTGTTTCTCCAAATAGAGGATTTTTTGGATTGGTTATTTAAATACACATGTGGCACGTAGCCTGGAGACACACCCTCAAGCTTGGGGCAACGCCCCCATAAAAGGGCCTGGTTGTAAAGCTGATTGTGGTTTCACTAATGGTAACCGCTCTCAGGTACCAAAATGAAAAGAGACTTTAAATGGAGCACTATGCCTTTAAAAATTAAATGGCTGAATGTAACGGCCCAAGTTACAGATGGGATCATGGGGCGTAGCAATTAGAGTGAGTTAAAATTCTGAATATATTGGAAAGTATTAATAATATGTATTTGAATATATTTAAAATCATTCAGCCACCATGTTTATGGGCTCATTTGTAAGCCAATGTATTGTAAGTCAATATTTCGTCTTTCGTTTTAGTTTTGATTTCAGTTATCTTCCCGGTCACCCTGAACCAATTCAGTGGCATCCTCAAAAGGTTTCAGCGTTACAGCTCTACAATGTTTTTCATAAGGTCTTAAGGTCATGGAGCTTACTGAGTGCTTTATCTGGAACTCTTCAGATTGACGCATCTTCCATCCATTTTCAAAGCCTCTTATCCTTCGGAGGGTCGCAGGAGCCAATCCCGGCAGGCATAGGGCGTAAGGCAGGAATACACCCAGGATGGGACGCTAGGTAACAAACACACACCCACCTACAGGGAAATTTTGCATGGCCAAGGGACCTAACCCACAAGTCTTTGGACGGTGGAAGGAAACCGGAGGGAACCCCCATGGGACATGGAGAGATCTTGTAAACTCCACACAGACGGGCACCCCAAGCCAGGACTCAAACCCAGGACCCCTGTGAGGCAGCAGCACTAACCACTGCGCCACCGTGCCACCTGACTTGAGCATCTTCAGTTTTCAGTGTCACTCCAGTAGTTCTGTTGGTCTAGTAGATTTGTACCAGCGGGAAACTATTTTGGACACCTTTGACAGAACCTGCCTGAATGGCCCAGCCTGCTCCTGAGGATCACAGGCAACCATAAATATTCCAGTTTATCATTCACAGGCAAAAGATCCATCCTCCGGGTCTCCATCTTCATAGCCAATCCTTTGTGAGATTGGGAATATGGTGAATGCGTAATAGCTGGGTTAGGCTGTAAGCATGTGCTATATTTTACTGGTTGGTACAAATTATTTCTGTGCATGTGCTTTAGAGGAATCTATACAGGATCTTGAGGAAATTAAGAATATTACAAAATCGCCAAATTATCTGACACTGAAGTGCCAGGCCTGAAAAAACAACAGGTAAAAATAATTTGGAGGGTGCGTACAAATCATACTCTCAAGAACAAATTCAAAAGATGAGAGGTGAGGACTTGAGGAGGACCCAGTTGCCACAGAAACATCTTTAGAACTTTGTATTAATTTAATCGCTTTGTACGCGGAGTACACCATTCAAAATTACATTCATACAGAAACTGTAAATGCACCAACTAAGCATGTTGTAAAAACATTAAACTGACTCTTATTTATTCAAGGTAAAGACAGTAATCGATGGGGTAGGTAGAATATTTTTCCAAATACCCCTCCTGTCTTACCTTTAATGCCTTGTCAGTCTCCGGATTTCTTGTGTCTCTCTCACTTCCTCTCATCCAGCTATTACTCTCAGTGTCAATCTCACTCACAAGTGCATTCTGCATGAGAACCTTGATTTTTTTTATTTTTTGTGCAGAGACCGAGTGCTTTCGAGTTCAAGAATCACTCTTCCACAAAAAATTGTGCTTGGGGTGTTTCATGTCGATGATCTGATGAATAGCAGCAATGCTGTAGGGAGAGGTTAAGTTTTATTTGTTAATTTACTTATTACATCTTTTTATCCAACTGGGTTGATATATTTAGAATCGAGCCTTAAATGTAACGTATAGGTTTTTTCCTTTTTTTTTTTTTTTACTGGGTAGGGTACTGGAGCTTTCAGCAATTGATTTAGTTGCCATGGCAATAGTTTAAAAAAATAGGTTCACTTTTTCAAATTCAAACTGCCATACTATCACTGTACTTTTTTAAAACAGTTTTGCTGTAGGCTTATTTTCAGATCTAATTTTATGGTTTATCAAATTTAAATTGATCGAGTGTAGAAATTGAAGTTATCTAAAAACCCATTGCCTCTTCTTTTTCGGCTTTCCGTTTCCTTTCCTCTCTCTTCTCATGCCTCTTTTATCCTACCATCTCTTTCATTGGTTTAATTTTTTTTCTCTTTCCATTCTTATATTCTCCCTCTCTCTTCCTCTCTCTATTTATCCCCCTTCAAGCGAGTGATTCATGTTTGAGGCACAGTGTGTACAGCTTTGGTGACCCAGAGCAAGTCGCCAGATACAGGGTACTGCTGTGACTGTAATGACGGACACTTTCATCACTTTCGAAAGAGTGGAGAAACACCTGCCACAAGGGGAATGAAGGACAGGCTTACTGCAGGAGATACGGCAGCTTTCAGCAGAGCCATAAGAGAGCTCCGTGCTGCAGCACTGTATGGCAGCATGTGCCAAACAATACTGCTCACGTTTTTAAGGCAACTAACAGAACCCACAGTTTTGCATTCCACCAGTTTTACTGAGCTACCTCCACAGTCCTGCTGGAATGTGAACCGGCAGCTCCTGGATTACCAGTCTGCCACTTTACACAATACACCATTGTTATTGTTATGAGCTGTTATTATTATTTTTTTTTTTAGAAAAGAGATCGTATATATGAATATGTAAAAAAAAAAAAAAAAGCCTGGAATTAAATACCTATAGCAAAAATTAAGAATTTGAAAAGAAGATGACTCATTTGTAACTTATTAATTTTGCTAGGATGGGAAATACTACTTCAGGAAAAATTCAAATTAAAAAAAACAATTAAGCAAGGTGGATGTTTAATTAAGATCTGATAAATCCCTTCACTATGTGGCAATATCCATGTCAAATATGGTCATTATGTAGATTGAAACAATGAATTAGAATCTATGAAGAATAGTCACTGGTTTTATTTGCCCCCAGCTTTACTTTGCTTTGCTACAGACTTAAAGTACAATGATTTACTGGCAAAGCAGTCAGGCAGAAAGAGAAAGTCAGAAGACCCATCTACAGTGTCACACAGTCCAGTCTCATGATACAAGATGCAATTATTGTAAAAAGGGACTTTAGCATTAATGCGGCAGCCCTTACATTAGCACTAAAACGCGCAGATAGTTGCAGAGATTAAAAGAAGGTCAGCCCTCTGGTCATCAAGATTTATTATGGGACCACTGTAGTCATAGTGTAAAATGACTGAGTGGTTAAAGGGGAGTTTTTGAATGTCTAAATGATAGTCTTGCCCTTGGCCCTTCTTCCATATCCACAGTACTTTCAAGCCCAGTGTGATGTTTGTTTGTTTGTTTTTTTGGGAGGGGAGCTCATGTTAATGGAACTGTTTAAACCATTAAGAAATTCAAATGATGGGAATCAGAGAGTTTCCATTTAAGAGATTAAGCAGAACAGTAAAGTAGCCATTATGCTCCAGTATTTGTTTATATAAAAATAATTTGATAGTTTTATATGTATATATATCTTTTTTTAGATATGTAATGCTGATTAGTTTTCCTTTTAACTGCCTTCATTTGTCCTTCAATAATACTCTTTAAATACTTTGGCGAGCCGTCTCAAGGACACTATATGTGCGTAAAAAAAAATAAAATAAAAAAAATACTGTGGTGAGCAGCCAATGGGACCACACTCACCATCAGGACCTAACCTACATTCCTGAGTGAGGTTTGGCAAATGTGACCACACAAGTGATGATAATTAATGAAAGCCTTTAATACCCAGCCTAAAGAGGCTGAAAAGTCTGTTTGGTGGCCATTTTATTGAAAACTGAAAAGTGGTTTATTTTGTTTATTGACTGAGAAGGTTGGTTTTGTTTGAGTGTGTATTATTTTATTGTGTTTGGTTGAAATGCACAACAAAGGCAATAAACTGGCACTCTGTCATCCTGTGATTGATCACTCCGAGACCAGGCACGCCCCAGCGTACTACACATACTTCATTTTTTAAATTTTACTATGAGCATAACTTAAAATGGATTTTTCCAAGTTTGTTTTAGAAAGACAACTTAATAACATATTTGGCCATTTGCCATGACTAAAATATCTATTACACCCCTCCATTTGCTCTGCAGGGCAAAGTGGAAAAATGGGTTTCGCTGCTATGTACATTTTAATTTCTCGCTACTGAGACTTCTTGATTTATGGAACTGCAGATTTACTCCTCAATTTCTTAGGAAGGGTGTTTCGGTTCTTGGTTTGCTTTAAAAAAAGAAGAACAAAAAAAAAACATTGGATTGAAAATAATTTAGGCACAGAGCCTGGCAGGTAAGTAAAGGAAACCCTAGTGACACCTCTGATTGAGGTCACTTTCTACACAAACCACTGGAGTGAGAGTGACTGATCCCTCATTACTGAACCATCTGTGCTGGCCCAGGTTCACGGATTCTCAGCTCTATTCAAACACATCGAAAAAATAAATAAAAAAGGCTACCCCTACGCTTAGCCTTAGTCTCCCTTCGATGTGGGAGCATCCTCCTCTTTTGTACATCAGTGTTTATGTGCGCTTTTTAACCTATCTAATTACCCTCAGAGGAGATCTGAATCCATAGATTAACAAAGCAATAGCAGACGTCTAATAACAGCCTAACTCCTAGTCTGAACAGGACTGTTCCTAAGAAGGTCTGCTGGTGTGTTTACTTTACGCCTTCATTTCAAAGTTCTACTGTTTCTTTGTGGTAATTTTATTGGGTAACATAGTAACAAACCCATGTTCCATAATCTCTTTTCTCTTCAAACATGACAAAAATTTGACAGGTGCGGGGGGTGGGGTCACTTGTTTACCACTCCAGGCCCCCGCATTGCACCGCTTCTTTCTCTAATGAAACACTCAGCGCACAGCGAGCCCCACGCTACCGCTGACAGGGATGAAAAAAGGCAACATCAGGGTCAGTGCAATCAGTGTGTGCTATTGCGTAGTCCGCTTGACGCCCTCTGAGGCTTCCTACATGAAGGGAAGACGTGACAGTGACACTGCTGTCCACCCTCGCATGAGCTCACTCTGTTTAATTTCCTGTGGCGAGCGATTCTGGTTATAACACACATGCACCACCAGCACTGTGAACACACAAACAAAACAAAGTTAACAAGGCACCACTATGAAAAGGTGACAAATTCAATTAACCCTTGCAAACAGGATTTGCAGTAGTTAATTGTATTTGATGCAGAAACCATCTTCATGGGATCTCTTTTTTTGGTTACATTGTTGTTTTACATTGTTGTCAGTCAAACGGACTGTAATATTTTAAGATGTGACTTTACTGTTTCCCTCCATCATTAGATTTCAAACAACTAGCTATAAACATAGCTATGAGTTGTAAACACATTCATGACATAAATAATATAACATTAAAATTATCGCAACAGCTTTTAACTCTTTTTTTAACTCATGAAGCAAATCAATCATTTTTAACAAGACAGGATTTTACGTTGTTACCATAAAATTCAAAGGAAAGAATCACATATCTTTCTATACACCTCCTAAAAATACCTATGAAACAGCCATTTACTCTGCTATGGTTTTAAAGTAAATGTTTTTTTAATGTTGGCAGTATTGGTTTATACAATTTAAAATGTGATAAAAGAATCATTCTAAAGGAGGTCAGTGAAGCTCCATTCACTTTCCTAAGCAGTTTGTGCAATTACATACATGATGAATATCTATTTACATCACCACCTCTGTCCAGTACTGGAGAAAAAAAGCAATATGCTCATGAAGGCTTTTTTTAAAAGTGTACCCTTAATGGGGTATTAGCGGAGTATTCAACGCCCCTTGCTGCACACCCACCCCATAAGTGCTATATTTAACTTCATACGTTCGGATTTATTCATGCTGAGACAGTCCACCCACGCACTAAATTTCAGCGCACCAGTCCTCTCAAGGGTTTTCGCAACAGTAGTTTGGAATTCATTTCCAAATTTAGTATTAAGTCACCATGGCTTGCTTCTAAACCACCTGACATTCTGGTCCGTTCCAGCGAACCCACTTGGAAGCTAATTCAGTGCTGAGTTGGTCCCAGCCCGCTTTCTCCTGATGTTCGTCCCAACGACTACATCAAGGGTTTTTTATTTTTTATTTTTTATTTTTTCTCAGCAACAAAGGTTTGCGTTGACAGACTCCGAGCACTGTGCATTGGGGATGCCGCATGCCCCCCCCCCCCATCTTAAGGTCTATTGCATTATCCTGTGCTTTTTTATGCATAAACAAGGAGGAATTGAGAGGCTTAGAAGTCTTATTTTATCACGGGCTCTATAGGAATCGCAAATCGTCAAGTTGCATACATTTACTATTAATTGCTGTTTTTAATGTTTATGCCTTTGATCTTGTTTTCGCACGACACCAGATGGTACCATCCGTCTGTAATGCATTCCAGTACAACGTTAAAAACACGAGACATCAACTCTCTCGTGTGATGCAACATGTGATGCTGTAACCTACTCCATCGACTGATGTTAGAAGGTGCATCCAAAATACATCAAAATGTTGCCTTTTTGGATAAATATCTATAGTTCTGTACAGTGTTTGCACAATGGAGCCGCTTTGCTATACAGAAATGCATTGAAGCAATGACTGGGAATTTATATTGAAATTCAAATTAATATCAGCTCGAACACACAGGTTTTGTCATGGGATTGTATTGCAAGTCGTGTATGTTTATCTCATATCTGGTTTCACTTAAAAATGAATAAATACAATTATTGTACCCCACCCCTTGTGTATGCACAGTGCATTCTGAAAGGATTAAGACCCCTTCACTTTTTACACATTTTGTTACATTACAGGCTTACTCTAAATTTTTCTCCTCATCAATCTACACAGAATGCCCCATAATGGAAAAGCAAAAGCAGGTTTCTAGAAATGTATTAAAAATTTAAAAAACAGAAATACCACATATACATAAATATTATGACCCTTTACTGAGAACTGTGTCGAAGCTCCCTTGGCAGTTATTACAGCTTTGAGTCTTCTTGGGTTTGGCGCAACAAGCTTGGCACACCAGTATCTGGGGCTCTTCATCCTTATTTCTCTGCACCCTCTCAAGCTCTGTCAGGATGGATGGAGAGATATTTTCAAGTCCAGGCTCTGGCTGGGCCACTCAAGGACAGATTTTTTTTCCAGAGGCCACTCCTGCGTTGTCTTGGCTGTGTGATTTGAGTTCTGTTGTCCCTTGATCCGGACTAGTCTCCCAGTCTCTACCGCTGAAAAACTCCACACAGCATGATACTGCCACCACCATGCTTCACTGTAGGGGCGGTATTGGCCAGGTGATGGTTTCCTCCAGACGTGACGCTTGGCATTCAGACCAAAGAGTTCAGTCTTTGTTTCATCAGACCAGAGAATCTTGTTTTTCATGGTCTGAGAGTCCTACAAGTGCCTTTTGGACTAGTACCTTAGATAATGGCTGTCATGTGCCTTTTACTGGAGTGGCTTCTGTCTCTGCCATTCTACCATTAAGGCCTGATTGGTGGAGGGCTGCAGAGTTTGTTGTTATTCTGGAAGATTATCCCAACTCGACAGCAGAACTCTGGAGCTCTGTCAGAGGGACCATCAGGTTCTTGGTCACCTCCCTGACGAAAGCCCTAGTCCCTCGATTGCTCAGTTTGGCTGGATGGCCAAATATAGGAAGAGTCTTGGTGGTTCCAAACTTATTCCTTTTAGGAATGATCGAGGCCCCTGGGTTCTTTGGGACCTTCAATGCTACAGAAATGTTTTGGTACTCTTCCCCTGATCTGTGGCTTTAAACAATCCTGTATCGGAGGTCTATTGACAATTCCTTTGACCTCATGGCTTTTTCTCTGCTCTGACATGCACTGTGAACTGTTGGACCTTATATGGACTGGGTGTCAAATAAATTGCATTTACCCTAGGTGGGCTCCAACATCTCGAGCTCAGTTTTCATAATGATCCAATGGTTTGCATGATGACAATTTTAATAAAAATCATGTTGATTCAATTTGGTTCATTACCAAATTTTGTCCAGCCATGTGTTATTATTAATCCTAGACGGTAATAAGCACTAGTTGTTTCCTATCAGTATTTGTTATCTTCTTTAGTTTTCTCAACTCGTCGTAGCATTCATAGCAATATGTCTTAACTGGCAGCTGAACTGCGACCCGAGCGCCTGTTTAACAATAAATGAAATGGGAATTTTAACTACGGTTCAGAAATTCAATCAGCAAAGTACAGTGTCTAATTTTATACACCAACAGCAGGAGGCTAATTGGACTGCGGGCTTTTCTCACACCGGAGAGATTCAGATAAATTCTCGCAGGCCTTTACCTGATGGGTGGTAAGTGCAATGCAAGCCGGGGGTAAGAAGAAGCCCTCAGATTAGCCTGGTGATAAATGATATTTGCTAAATTCTGGAATTTCATTACAATGTGAACTTGACATATACAAGGCTACTGGCTGATTAATTAAAGTTTTCAGATTAAACTCCCTGCAGCAAATATTAATGATAACAGCCATACAAAGTCGTAATCAAAAAAGGTTTTGTTCAGAAAAATAACGATAAAACAATGTGGAAATAGATAGCAATCATGTTATTGCAACATAAATTTAGTCTGGTTTCTGAATCCCTATCCAAAGCAGACCATTTGAAGACATAAAAACGGATAGAGCCCAGTATAATTATGCACTTCAACTAATAAAAATCAATGGCTCTTGCGGTATTTTTATCCTACAATTCTTATGTAATTTCATGGTTTGGCAAATGAGTTGTTTTAAGACTGAAATTAATGTTTTTAAATGTGCACATGCATTCGTCCGACGCTTCCACGCAAATGCGTTCGTTGTACTACCAATGCCTGCTTGTCAAAAGGTGACCCATGGTGTGTGCCAGAGGTTCCCAACTCGAAGAGTCCAGATCTTTTTTTCCAGGAACAGAGTTGGAGACCCCTGATTTTTGTGCAAACCCTTCTGAGCCGCCATATAAGGTCCTTCAGAAAGAGGTAACTGTAAACAAGATATTCAATACTTAGCAGGCAACACACTGGCCAAATGGCACTCATTAGAAACAAGGTGGCGATACCTTCACTTCATTTATCATTGATAAACCTCACACATGACAATTAACCTGCTTAGTAAAAGGTGTAAATGTTTTACTCTGCCACTAACGAGGGAACCTAACAGCTGAATGCTAAGGTTTGTCTCACTCTTCGAGGCATTAATGTCTCTTTTTGGTGGAGGTAATAATAATGAATGCATCTTAGACTGGGTAAAGAAAATAATATCCTCCAATTTACTGGTGTTCCTTTACCATGGGGTGGATGTAATATTTATTTAAAAATGTTTTTTATAATTTCTAACAATGCAAATGTTTAACTGAAGAGAAAGGATAAAGAAAAGAAGAAAACTTTAACCTCAGGCCTCATTTTTCAGTGTCCAAAGGATTTTTACGATTTTTACAATTCTACGACAGTAACTTGGATAACTCGTTTCGCACATAAAATGTATATTTTTGCTTTGCTTTTGCTTTTGCAAACTTTTTTTTAATTGTCACTGAACATAGTAAGCTTTTTCCTCTGGTCTTTCGAGAAACCCTTTCTTCTGGCCATGTGAATCAGCCTTCTCATTAATTTCATATTCATTCATTTTTCCCTTCACTCGTTTGCGTTTGGCCCTCCAATGCCCCATAAAGACTACAGAGACGATTTCTCTTTAAATGTGACCCTGTATAATTTATCAGCTTGTCAGTCTACTAAAAGCTTCTGCAAATTAATTTTTAAGCAACTGCTGGCAGGTAGTAATTAATGTACAGCTGTCACCAAAACATCAAAGTGCCGCATTGACGAAAAAATTAAAAAAAATAAAATCGGATTTATCAAAATCCCATCAGTTCCTCCAACTGGCTGCTATAACCCAGCTATCCAGCAATTTTCATTCAAAACCCAAACTGAGTTTGAATGATACCATTATTTTTTTCTACATTTTTTATTTTAATTGTAATGCATCTACTGCAGAATGAATAGTTATTAAATGTGTATTTAACTCAGCGTGGCTATCGACTCATGTTAATTTGCCATTGACCTTTCTAAGATTTGCCTGGCAATGACTGTAGGGTTTTTGATTGATATGCCTTTTACGATATGAGAGTGTTATATGAAAACAGTGCGGATGTTGAGCAGCTGTAGCTGCACGGTTGCTGATTGTTTTCCACGTATTTAATGCTAATAAAATGAGATTATTTTGGTGTTGGACATCCTGGATATTTTACAGACAGAGACGTTAGAATTTAGATTGTTATTTTGAAATCTCTATGATAATGAATGTGCCTCTTAAAAAATAAAAAAATATAATGTTTCTGAAGTATTACTATTTTCATGCAAAGCGGCGAAGAAAGTTGACGCCTTTTTGGCTAAAGTTATTTAATTTGTATGCAACTAGCAAGGGGCCAAGCACGGATATGGAAAATAATGGACTGTTCGTCTTTTTATTAATTTTTTTCTGGGAGTATTCATCTGAAGTCAAATAAACCTTTATAAATTTATAAATTTTATAAATGACTATAAAAGTAGTCATTCAGATATGAATAATTAGCCCTTTGCATTCTGACTGTTCTCAAGAAAAAAAAAAATTAATAAATAAAAAGAACTTACCAAAAAAGGAATGAGAGAACTTTTGAACAGATGTACTTTTTCCCTTTTTTGGATGTCCGTCATTGTCTCTGCCCTGGTGTACGCTTGGCTGAGCCCACATAACAGTTGCTGAAAAACAGCGTTACAGCCTTCATTGTGAAAGTCAATGGCTCAGATGGGCCTTTCACTTATATAATTCCATGAAGAGTGCAAATTCAAAAAAAAAGAAACTCCAAGATTGCTTGCCGATGCACATATAAAAGTTTCAAATGTCAAATTGAAAGGACACAGAATTCAAAGGAATGAAACAAAGAGAGATTATCTTTGGTGATGACATTGTTTAGACGGTAGCTGGGTTCCCCAAATTGCACTGCACAGCACTGGTATCAAGGAATCTCTGTACCCTAATGATGACGCGGGTTCTAGTTTCATTGGCAACTGGCTTTCGGCTACTTCAAAGTTGGCAATAAAATCAGGTCCCGCAAGAGGTTATGACCACTGTCAAAAGACTAATATCCGATTTTTGACATTAAATATTGTAATACTTGCATTATCCCTGCATTGGAATTACTGCAATATTCCCCTAGGAATTAAAATGAGATATAGGTAGCACACAGCTTATTCCTGGCAAACAGACAATGTTCTCTATAGGACCTTAACAATGTAACAAGACAGTCAAACAGACCGGGGGAAATGACACAGGCATAAGTGCATGCACACACTCAGAACAAACAAGCTACAGCAGGGGTATCCCACCCTGGTCCTGAAGAGCTGGATGGTATTAGCTTGCTAAATAAGAATTGAAGAAGGTAAGAGAGCTATTGTCAATACTACCCTGGTGCAAATGTATGAATATTTATTAATTGTACAATTGTTAGTAGTATTTCTTACATGTGTATTTCGTAATCTATTATTTACTGGGGTAAAGGAAAAACAAAGTACACAAACATATACCTACACGCACACATTGCTGATTAAGTAAGCTTGAATGATGGAGAAATCTGCTAAAGGGTCTTTAAACGGCCAGTTTTATTACAAAACCCTTACAAATGGGTCTTGCAGCTACTGTAAGGGTGAATTTGTGTATCACTGAAGTACGTCGAGTCTGAAGTATCATTTACAATCAAAACACAGTTGACGCCGGCAGCAGTAGTGAGAGGGCTAGCAATGCAAGACAGCAGCAGCCTACTCTTTTAGAGTTTGTGCGCAGGAGGCAAATGGACAAGTCAACGAGCAGCAAGCTAACAAACGCAATAGCGAATTTTTCTAATAATTTCTAATACAGATTATTTTGTGTTTTCCATTACAATAAAACACAGTGTGGCTTTAACATAACACACTGCTTTTTAAATGGAAAATTGTTTATTTAGGGCCAAATTTGAGCACATTCAAAAATTGATCGCGATTAACTACAGAAAATCATGCGATTAACGCGATAAATTATTTTAATCGTTTGACAGCCCTAATATATATATCTCATGTTTAACAGTTAGAAACGTAAGCTGTTAATGTAAATGCTGTCTTATGCATTTGCTTTCAGAACAAATAAAACTGTGCTCGCCTCCTCCATGGCCTGAGAACATTTAATTTGATTGTATAATGATTACTGTTATGCTCTCCTTAGCAGGGCTGCATGTGGAATTGTCTCACCTGCCTACAGTAAAACTAAACTCTTTTCCGAGCTTGATGGCCCATTTCCCCTACACTGTAAAAGCTACACTTGGCTTCAATAAAGTATCAAATTGACTACACAATTTTATGACACACAAAATGCCCTCGCAATAATCTATCCCAATGATCTTCCACAGGTTTCTCCCAGATTTCTAAGCTACACTGTAGACTAGCCACCTCCATTACTAAAAAAATAAGCTTCTTTCTAGACAAAATGTCTTTCTTTAAGTTGCCCCAAGCAGCTTACTCGTTCATAAAAGCCAATTCGTAACTAAGTAACTTTAAAGTCAGAAACATCAGAGGATAAATGTATAAAAATTAAATAGTTTAAGATTTCAGACAAAATTTTAGTTTGATTCAATTTAAATTTGAGCAACAGTTTTCTCTGATAAGAGGAAGAAAAAATTGAAAATTTCACAAACAGGTGAAAGTAACATTTTCATCGAGGTCTATGCAACTGTGTACTCAAAATGATAATAGTAATGCTACTCGTTAAGTACGGTGGAACTATGCCTGGATTAACTAAGAGTAAGCGCAGATGTATAATAACTACTGTGTAGTGTTACAAAGTGTTTTATTTTTTGACTCCTGCAAACTGAAGATGCCTCTAATTAAAGATTTTCATAATACAGTTTATTTTGTGTAAGGTATTTTTTGTTTAAGTGTCTTGAGAACATGGAAAATGTCATGGCTTATTGCAAATTTAAGTAACATAAATCATGCTTATGTGTAGGGGACAAAAAAAGCATGTTTAAGATTCTCTGCTTTTTGGTGCCTGACGAACATTTGCTGCATGAGATCAGGTTGAAAATGAGAATGGAAATCTGCTTGAAACAGATAAAAAGTGATACAGGACTGGAATTACTATGCATTTATTCTTGTTGGCATGGTAATGCCACCCACAGTACTCTTTTAACCTGTACTTTGGATATGATGGGACAAAAATTTGCCAATTTAAACTGATATTACCTATGCATTTCATAGGTCATGGGAAAAGAGCCAGGAGACAAAGTGCTTGACATTTAAAATGAACGAAAAATAAGTTTGACTGGATCTGCCGCCCCCAGTGTATGCATTTCATTCATTTTAGTAGATCCTATGCGTGTGTACTAACCAAACCCAGGTCCCTTAAACCACTTTACCCACGGCTTCCCTGCAAAGAGACACCATAAACCTGCTGAGAATAATAATCCAGCCCTGAGCTCTGGGAACCAAACTTATATTTTAACTGAACAAAGTGATGAGAGTTGCTTCAGCAAACTTGCGCTTAACGAGCCCCACTACATTAACACTTTTCTCCAGTTAACTCTTGATAAGATCCAGTCGGCAGACTTTCTTCATAACAAAGGCACACTTGGCTGTGTTACACCTGTGCTGTGGGACAGTGACCCAATGACTTGAGTGAAGGACCACAGACTCTTGATGAAGGAGAAGCTGAGTGTCAAAACAGGCTTTAATAAAATAGGCCCTATGACTCTAAATTAAATGTAACAAAATTCATGTTTATGGGCTCTGTTTTGCCCATAGCATAATTGGTAGCACACAAGGGTGCTTTTTTTGTCCAACTCAGATCTATGCAGCTGGCATATTGTTGGGCAGAACATATAAAAAACCCTTTAGAGTTATTCCGCTTTGCTCTCAGTTAATCTATGTTAAACAACTTTATCTCCGCCAATGAAATGCAAATGCAGGCAAAAAGTAATCATATATTTTAAACATTATTTGTCTGTCATGTTTAAAGAAAGTAAATACATGTGAAATTACAGAAAATAGTAAATAAGCCAGATATACATACACTCTTCCTGCCATGCCTGAACTTTAAAGAGTGCCTGCTATAAACATCAAAATAGAGCCCTAAAACCACATCTATGTCAGATGCAGGTGTCTGTTAGAGTTTCTCTTAGACAATCTAGTTAAAAAAAACGTGCTGACTTTGTAAGGAATGCATAGCTGTGGACCCTTTAGAATGGTTAATGTCAGGTCTGGGCATTTTATACGTTTTGGCCACATTTGTATTCACAGTAGGCAAGCTGTAATCAGCTGTGCCCACGGGGGCTTTTGTCCAGAATCAATGGACTCTTTACATCTAGAATCAATGTGTTACGCAGACACAAAACTTTGTTGGACCATGTGGGGCAGCCCATAGTACCAGAGGAGATTGTTAGGGGTTTTTATCTGGGGGCGGCAATTCAAAATTACCCATGATTCAATTTGGAGTGCAGTGCCGGAACCTTTGGTCTCGGATGGATGTCGACAACTTTAGCACCAAGCTACGGAGATTCCCCATTGGGAGGGGGGTGAAGCTGCAGACAATTAAATGTCCTCTGTGCACATTATCCCCGCCCCCACCACCCACACACACAGCACAGCCCTGACTTACACCACTCGGTAAAAGTCTTAGACCATCGTAATTTTCTACCCTGCTCTGCATTTCACTACTTTTGAGCATCAAGGAAAAAAACTTTGTCGTAAATGCAAATACACATTTTTGAACATTATCCGGTAGTGTTTGCAACCTTAACCTTAAAAATAAATAGAATTATTTTGTGAATAATTATTCTTCTAGAACCTTTAAGACTTATTATATACTGCCACACAGATTCAGTGATGCTGTGATCCTCTTGTTGAAGGACTCCATCTTCCTCTTGGTTTTGCAAATAGAGTTTTATATCTGTTAAATCCAGACAACAAACCGCTGACTCTGAGCTCAGAATCCCTGAGCTCATGGCGGCCTTTGCGCAACCAGAAAAAAAGTCACTGAATGTTCCCAAAGCAAGTTGTGTGACATCATAATTCAGAACCTTTCCAGTGTTGATTCAATTTAAAATAAATATATATATCTACTTTATTTAGAAACATGTCCAATGCAGCATAATTAATTGAATTATGAATTCTTCAGTCTTGAGCGTAGTCTGGAATTATACACCTTCCTGGATCTTACTAAGAATCTATTGCTTACCTGCCAGCTACTATATTAGATGAGCGTCAGGGGTCCATTCTACAAAGATGGCTCTAGATCCTGGACAACCAATAGTAACTCCCCTATTGACATCCTCAACCTGACTGGTACACACCTATGTGCACACAGCCCTTTTCTGACTAAACCATTGACATGGCCCTTTGACCTGAGACTGCTTTGCAGCACAGTAAAACTCCTTCGAGCGCAATAGAGTGTGCCACACCTACATATGCAAATGGCCATGGAGGCAATCACCTTGGGAGCTGACCAGTGCACTATTTGACTGGAGACTTTCAACGTTTGCAATTTCTATGCACCCAGAAGTCACATTGCCCTCTCAGTGAACACCACATGGAATTTTTTGCAATCAAAAAAGTAAAAAAAGAACCTGGCTCCAGTCAGTGTCCCAGTATTTTTTTCTTCTAAAAAAACCTGCATAGGGATCAAATCATATTCAAACTGGTTTGGTTCAAGGCATAACTGCTGGTTTGTATTGTATGCGATAATGTATAAATCATGCTGTTAAAACCGTTCTACTTTAAATCCTCCTGGAGTTCTAGTTTTGCCGCAGAGCAAGGCAAAAACAAAACAATTATGGCTACTTATTTGGACCTTTCACTTCACCGTCCATAATGTGTCCCTTCAGTGAAGCAACTACCAAATATCTGCTCCAGTAGATAGCTGGATCTCAGTATCCCTACAAACATTTATTTTACTTTATGCCAACTTGAACAATGTCAAACCAATGATTGAATGTTCATGGTTTGATTAAGTGAATTACTGATGATCTTTATATAAAACGCCCCTCATTTCTAAGATTAGTGTAGGTACTTTTCCCCTTTGTTTGATTGTATCAAAACAGCAGCTGGTCGTATTATATTGCAACAAACTTATTTCCACCTTCACTTGCGTGTATATAAATTAGCCAGTGTGTGTAGGTTCTAGCATGAAACAAAACTTAAATTGATGCCTAATTATTATTCTAAAAGCTTTTCATACCAGTGAGCTGAGAGGCACACTGTTACGGCACTTGCACAATGTTAAGACTATTTGTTACATTAATTCAAGACAATTACGGCCGTAAAAATGTACAATAAAAAGTACACCAAAACAATACTTTGCTGGATAAACCCAGAGGAAAATGAATTGACTATCACTACATCATGCTTGCTCAGCAGCTTTCTCAGTGGTGGCACAGGCACCAGGGTGTTGCAGCATAAAACCTGTCTGTCAGCTGAAATCGCTCAACCTTGCCCATAAACAGCTTGACTAAGGTTTTGGTCTATATTATCTTTACTTCCTCTACTGAACGCAGGACGACGAGTTATGCTTTGACCTGAGAAGTGTATTAATACACATGTCTCCGACATAACCCATGAAAAGAAAATAATTTCAGTCTGGATGAATTAGTCATCCAGCAGGTTTTAGCACGCTAGCATACAGTGAAATGGCTGTGCTGATCTCTGCCTGAGGCTCTGAGTTCCACAGAATGCGCAGGCAAACTTCTAACATCATCCTTTAGAAACCTCTTTGAGGCCGCTTTTTCAGTTACAGTTCTCCATTACCCTCCTTGCTGTTTTATCTATCGATCTGTTAGTCTGGAGGACCAATGCGGCGAGGGTGGTCCAATGCTTTCAACAGCTCAGCCGGCAGTTCATAGGCGATCAGGTGTAAATGACTAGTCAACAATATCGGGCAGTACATGTAGACGTCTAGATGGAACAAAATGTCCAAGTGAAACTAATCCCTAATGGAAAAAAAACAAAAACAAACAAAACATTTTTTCACATGATGAAAGTGAGTACAAACAACTTCCCATTTCGGTTTCTTCTGGTATGGCACTGTTCAATGTGAGCCCCCTAGTGAGGACCGTGGTAATGCTTAACAGGCAACTGAGTGGTATAGTGCAAAACCTTTCTAACCAAATGGTTAATGGCTCAGATCCCAAGACTACTCTTGTATTCTTAAAAAAGGTACATAACTGGAACGGCTGATCAAAATCGATAAATTGTAAGATATGTCATTCACTCCACAGGAGTGCTTTGATAGCTCAGGGGCCGGATCTGGCAACTTGTCCACTAGACCCTGTGCTGAAGAAGTAAAGTTCACTGGGCCATCACTGGTCCTGGGGCCACTATTCTGTCCTGGGAATTTCTGTCCATTGCCTCCAGCAGGCATGACCTTCTGAAAAGTTTAACAGCTCCCCACTGTGTCCTCAGAGGACTAAGTAAGTGCTGGCATTTCACGCGTGACTTCCTGTCGCTGGCAAAATGATTCCCTGGTGCCACTCTCGGTTAGCACCTGGTCCCCCCTTGTCCAGCAACGTGGGAATGTTATGTGTGAGCAAAGGCACTGTTTTTTTTTTTTTTTGTGAATCAGCCTGTGTGTTCTCCCTTATCATTGTCATTAGCTGACGTCAGTTGGTTTCCTCTGGGCTAAATGAGATTCAGTTTCGAGACCGGCCTAACGACTTTGCTACTTTGCATTCGTTGTACATAACACAATAAGCTTCCACGTGCCTTTTCTCCCTGGCTCTTCTATGGAAATAAACCATGCACACAAACATCTTTTTTATGACTTAACCCCCCCTTCCCCACACATTCAGCCCCAGAGTATTGTATAATGCATGTTTAATTTCAGCTGCACTAAGGATTAAGTAATTAGTCTCTCTCCTGTTTTAATACAAGTAGGTCTCGGACCACACAGTGGAAGATTTATGATTAGTATGCACTAGGTTTTTGTATCTGCCAGGTGAATCAGAGTGGCCTCCTTTTTTATCATTCATATTGCCAGGCATGTCTCATACCTGACAATGTCGATGGTTTTCATTCAATGCATTGGTTGCTAGGGAGAGATTGATGGGGGGTGAACTGGAGCACTCCCCCTTTAAAGCTAATCATAGCTGTCACCCCCTAGTAAAAATCTGTTGCCTTTCTCGCCTATGGAAGTAAATAACTAATTCGTTCCCGCTCAGCTTTTGTCCAGTGGCAATTTAATTCCCTCTCTGTCCTCGTTGTTTATTCTCAGTTCACCAGTCTATCTGCCCCTTCTCATAGCCGGCTGATAGACTGTTCTATTCATTCAACAGATGTCCGTAATAGTCTTTATCCTGCCATTAAATAAATCAAACAAGCCCAGTAATAATGATCCAACTTTGCATGTATCATTTTAAATTAAAATCATAATCCATAACTGGTTCCACTTTTATGTATGAATGCATTACTCTTTAACAGTCCTTCTGGAGTTATGCAAGTCATGTTATTAAATTTGAGGATCTTGTAAAGTTAACATTAATTAGCACTAGAACAATTTAAAGATTAGTTTCTATGTATTTAGTGTCTTAATGTAAGTATAACATTTTACATTAAATTTTACATTTGTGTTGCTTAGCAGACACTTTTATCCAAAGCGACTTAGAGCTTACATTTTTACATTCATCCATTTATAACACAAGTGTGTCAACTCACAGCTGTTGAGACATGTTACAGCCTATTATAATCTGAACTGTCATGTACGCTTCAAAAATTTGACAGATTTTTAAAGGCATAAAAAAATACCTCAATTAAAATATATAGTATAATATTCTGTTTTTTGCATATTGGAATTCAGCTTGTAGACAGGATTTGAAACCGGAAAACTCCAGCTCATAGGGCTCGAGCTGAACTCAAGCGAGTGCCTTTGCTGACTGAGTCACTTTGGAAAATTCCTCATCACCACAGCAAATATTAGCGTTTTCAAAGCTCCAGGCATGCTAATTAGGTTAAATGCTTTGGAAAAAAAAGAAACCACAATGTCTGTATCGATTTGGTAGACTGTTAGGGCTCCAACTCAAACAAAACATGGTGAATATAAGGGTAGAGAATGAATAGCAAACACACACACACACACACACACACACACACACAAACACACACACACACACACACACACACACACAAACACACACTTATGCACTCCAAAAGGCTCTCTAGGCATCAGTAATGAAGATTGACTGGAGGGTGGGATTTGTTAATCCAATTCCACTGCGAGTAATATCAGTGTTTTATTTTACTTTGTCAAAGAATCTTAGCAGAGATCCTTTCTAGTTCAGACAATAAATAACACAAATCTACAACTGGTGTGTTAACCCACACAAAAACCAAACACCCTTCTGCATCACTAGCAACAACAGAACAGGATAGAGAGCTGCAATAAACCTCCATTATATCCTTTTCTGGAGAGGCCTCGCCAGTGTAACACATACAGGCAGAAAAATCATTAGCCATTATTTCCAAATTGGAAAAGCTAATTATGCCAATCTGGTCATTTTGTTCTTTCATTTTCGTTATTTATTAATATTATTAAATTACAGACAAAGCAAGGTATTGCCTTAACATTGCCGTTTATCTTTTTTTATTCAGTGTAACTCAAACACACATGTATGTGATTTGATTTAATGTAGAATGCAGAGTGTCTAATGCATTTTATTTAGCTGTTTTTAGAGTTGACAGTTATTTCATTGCTGCTGTTATTATGGGATTTCCATGTGTCTCCTAATAGGATGGGTTTTTTTGGAAGAAGAAGAATTTATCTAAGTATTCAAATAGTCGACCAAAACAGCTGAAATGATAAATCGTCTAAATTTTTGTAATTCACATCACTATTAAATATCAGAGCATTATTTCTGTGTCTAAAAACAACTCTAAAATTCATATAGAGCTCTAACTGACATTGAGTATTTGATGGGTACTTCTTGACATACCGACTTCAAGTTATGCTTTGTATTTGACTGAGTGTCCCTTTAAGCATTATTTATGACTTTTTTTCTTCTGAAATATACCTATACCTGTCTCTGAGACATGCTGTAGCTTGGCAACAAGAAAACACAGAGTTAAGAACCTGTAAATAAACATGTCTTTCTTTTTTATTAGAGTACGCTTTAATCCAACTTCTAAACATGTGGCCTTTCCCTAATGTGTAAAGACAGATTAGTTTGTCTGAATAATAATTACAATAAGCTGGCAGCGAAGTTAGGAGGGCTCAATTGCACGCTCATCTCAGCTGCTGATACTAAACATTACTTAAACTGTCTGAATTACTTTCACATCACTTTAGAATGTATAAATATATTTATAATTATACGAACAAAATCATCATAGAACTGCTAAGGTTCAGCTTGGTGTATGGCTCTTTACATCCCTGTGCTCTGAGGGTTAAAATCAATTTACAGCAATGCGTTCACACATGGATGAAAACCTTTGCTCTCAGAGAGAGCATTGAGATCGGATTCAGATTCAATTTCTGCAATGATAAGAATAATGACCTACGAGGGAGTCTTGGACAACAAACACAGCAATCCCATGCTGACGCATAGCTGATATGCCATGCAACAGGGCCTCGCATATGGTAACATCAACCTGATGATTGCGGCCTCTAATTTATTAATGACTACTCTCAGCTCTGCAGGATCACAGCGTTTCCTGAAATATAAAAGCTAAACGTCCAAGGAAATCTCCATTCAGAGCAAAGGTACGTCGAGTAAATCTTTTGAAATGCCAATTCGATGGCCCTGTGGGATGTCTTTTGCCTGGGAATATGAAAAGTCAGAGAGCTCACCACGGGCAAGGCCTTTGTTTTTCGGTCCTGGTCAATGTGCCACCAGAAACGGGACACATTTCTCAATGGATGGTCGGAGTAGGCATGCCAATCTTGAGCAATAAAAAGGATGGATTGTTCACAGCGCCCAGACTGAGGAAGCTTGGGGGTTAATGCATCAGGGGGGGAAAGACAGTTCAGAGACTACAAGCAGCTCAGAGGTCCCTAGCTTTGAAAGGGGATGAATTATGAGGGACTGCCCTTTGAGTGTGCAAGCTTATCGGAGGCCCCAGCAGACGTCTGGGCTCCAGTTAGCTGGAAAGAGGGTGAAAGGGGGAAGACTCATTTTTGGGACACAGTGGGTCTGCGCGGTTTGACCCTATGAATGTCTTTGTGGCTAATCCGCCGTGGGATGGTACTAACGAGTACCCCATCCCCCTTGATCTGGTGACTCCTAGGACACCTGAGATCGCAGCCCCGCTTCCTGTCCTCATCTTGTCCCACTACAGATGTTGTCGCCTACGTCCTTTCCCAACTGGCAAAGCCCTGGCGATCAATCTGGAGATTGATGGCCTTTTTCACTTAAATCAGCAGACCTGACATTTGGCATTTGCTCTTTGGATGATTGGAGATTCCGACCCTTTACATCAATGTAAACATGTAAATGTTCATCTTTTTGGAAGGCAGGAAATGGTGGTGGTGGGGGGGGACAAAGTTGCCTAGCAGAGGCTGATTAGCAAGGAATCTGTGGGCCAAGAGCAGAGGCTCCTCTTGCTACTGAAGGCACAGCTACACGGAGCACACCGCCCCAGAGATCTGCCCCAGATTCGCCTTGTCTGAATTGCCTCGCTTAGAAAGGAGGATTAACAGGATCCAGTCAAGGTTATCTGACAGCCTCTCTGCTCCGCTCACAACAGAACTGTCTTTCCCTCTGCACAAAAAAAAAATAATCTCCCGTTCACTTCAGACAGACAGAACTGCAAACAAAGGTTGAAGCCTGACTTTGCACTGGAAAAATTTTACAAAATGATTACACATCATTTTATTTCTTTCCAAATTCATTTTGAGCCTCATTTTTCATAGATTGATTCCTTGCAAACTTCTACCCATTTGATCACTTTCCACCAGTACGTTATGAACACCCGTGTGACATTAATTTAAGTTTTAAATCTCGTTTAACCTCTCCAAAAACCCAAGCCATGTAGACAGTTTAATATAGTGCATGGCAAGACACTTCACAAACCAAGATGAAAAAAATAAATAAAAAATAAATGAAAGATTGTCAGCTTGCCACTCCGAGGGTACACTGTTGCTCTGCAAACAGATTTTGTAGGATGGTGATGCAGATTAACGTCATAAAAGTTTAATTAATAGAAAGGCTTGGAATAACGTGGCTGCATGCTTTGCCTGTGGGGAATGGAAGTTTAATTTGTGAACTCAGAGGTCCTCCGAGTCAGGCACAGCCGGCAGAGATGGGGCTACCAGAATTGAATGGGGAGCTGACATGTTGCGTAACCAGTTTTCTAACTCTAACTGCAGGTGGATTCATTCTGATGGGCTTTGGAGTGACAACATTTAATTTTTTGCAAAATTTCTTACAATATTAACAAATAAAGGCTTGAAAAGATCAAAAGAAGAGAGGGTTAGGGTCAGATGGCTGCCTAGTTTTTTCACGAAATTTGGAGTCGCCGATTGTGCTAATGCGACGTTGCTTAGTTATATTAACTAATGAAGTGTTGGGTTGTCCTTTTCCTTCTCAACAGCTTCAATGCATCGTGGAAAAATGTCATGGAAGTATTGAACAGTTTCTAGTGAGCAATTGTACAATTCTCCAAGAAGCGAAGCCTCTAGTTCTTTGGAATATTTAGAAGGAGGAAATCTACTCTGTATTCTCTGTTCCAGAACTTCCCATAAAGGTTCAGTGATGTTTAAATCTGATGATTGAGGTGTTCGATTTCATCTGGGTTTTCATGAATCCACTCTTGAATCAATTTAGCAGTGTGTATGTGGGCGTTATTGACTTGGAATATGGGAAAATTCAGGAAGTAGACTGTAAAAAGGTACTCAAACCTAAAATAATACATAAATTGCAATTTTGTACACATCATTGAACCAACAAATGGAGCCAGATTTTGGATCCTATATCTCCTGTTGCGAGACATTTTAATGAGGCTGAATCATTCAGTGACTGATTTTTTTGCTATAGACTGCAATGCTTCCTGTTGTGTGAAACCTTTTGGATCTTCTACCTCATATCTCCATGGCCTCAATGAGGAACTTGGCTTAATTTGTTTCTGTAATGCATAATTGTATTGACATTGTGATATAGAATGACATTGCAAATTGAAATCCTTTGTGATTTGTGTTCCATATTTGACCACAAGACTGTAAATCTGTAATTTCATTTGTGGCACAATTATGTGATTCTATACTATACAGGGTATAGTGCATGTGCACATGCAAATATATATAAAAATATACAAAAATTTTGTAAATATCTGTAAAGCTCATAATCTATAGTTTTTGTTGAGACTAGGTCATGGAGGTACAGAGAGTGTGCCCATATATCACCATTTGTGTGCTTTGACCAGATGCAGTTTTCCTTTGGTTTTCTTCACTGTTCCCCATCACACATCGAACAATCTGACAAATCCGGGCACCAACAATTCAACCTCTTAAGTCTGTCAAGTCTTTCATGTTGCTTTGGAATTTTATATATTACCATTTTGATCTTAATCAATCAACCAAATTTTATTTGTTATAGCGCACTTTTACAAACTAGAAAAACCAGAAAACCTAGTGTCAATGTGGAAAAACTGGAAAATTATTCCCAGACCCCAGAGGCAGTCGAGAGAACTCCTGGAAAATGACATAATGGTAGATACATGCAAAATACAGCAAATAAGACATCTTTAAGAAACATGTTGGTATGCCGTTTGGTTTCTTCAAAATAAGGGTCACTGAGCGTTTTTTTTTTTTTTTTAATAACCCTTGTATACCAGTTTTAAAAACGATGGATCAAAGGTCACATATCACCTAGACATTTAATACAGAGCATTGTACATATTTAGAGAGTTTTTGTTGTATTGCAGGTCTTCCACCTTAATCCAAACCGCATTCAGGCGAGCATGCATAAATCCACGGCTGTCACTCTGCCTTTTTGTTCCCAATCCCGCGTGCCTTTGCTCATCACAGGCACGAATCCCTCCATATGGGGAGAGGAGGATAAAAGCGCAGCAGACAGCAGAGCAGGTACCTATGCGCTTCGTTTGGCAAAGAGGGATTGTCCTCTGGGTGAGCAAACAAAGTGCAGCTGTGAGTAGGGGAGCTGTGATGCGCATGTGTGTGCGTGTGTGTGCGTGTGCGCATGAGGGTAGGAAGGAAGGACTAACCATGAGTGGCTTGTAGTTGCAATATCCAAGCAACTCATTTCGTCATGAAATGTCAATTTAAAATCCTCATCTACAAAGCAAATTCCCAGCTGGAGGAAGTGATCTGTGAACAGCCTCTACCTGGAGGAAGATTGTGAAAAAGACATAAGTGAACAGCCCAGGAACAAAAAGATCATCAAGAACGAGAGTATTACATTATTGGTTTTGCCGGGGTGGTCTCTGAGAGAAACATGTCGCATTGACTTGTGGTCTCAAAAAAAAAAAAAAAAAACTTTCGTCTTCTCGTGGTTTGGCTCGTAGTTCCTGCTCCAGCTCACGCTTTCATTAAATGAAATATTTCAGAGTACCTACGTGAAGTGAACAGCCCTCCCCCCCCCCACTCTGCTGAAAGCCCCATGGGCTTTAAAAATCCCCCCTAGACCAACTTGTAGATTTGTCTCTAAACAGACTTACTACGATCCATTCAAAAGCCAAGCATTGAAATGCAAAATGACAACGTTGTGTTTCATCACAAGAGTACTGTGAGGTGCACTCCAAATTCATTCATCTGTTTGGAATCATTGTAAATAATTTTCAAAAAAAAAAAAAAGCAGTCTTTGGGTCATTTACCAGCTTGACAAAACCCATCATAAATATTTATGTCTTCCTTTTGTTAAATAGATTTTTGTTTATTCGCCAGAACAATCTATTGTAAGTGTTATCTAGAATGCAGGCACATGGTGGCTCTGCTTCAGATCAGAAAACAGCGCTGGTCCATTTAGTCAGGCACACCTGGATTTATTAATATAATAATTATTGTCATTATTATCATTAATATTGTTCTCCATAGGATTATACATAGTTTAGAGTTTTGACTGTACACTGTGCTGAATGAGAACATGGTATACTGGCTGGTGATAGCCAAGACATGCGCCTCTGGGACAGAGGGTTCAGTGGCCCTGTGCAGAGGTCGGCCCGGCTGGCGATGGAGCCAAACCCATCCAGTTCTGAGAGGAGGCAGGCCCCAGCTGTGCTCTAATCCCCTGGAGACTCCAAAGGGAAGCTGTCAGGGGCCGCACGGGAGATGAGAGGAAGCCCCTCTGAACCCATTTTGAAAGAGCACTGCAGTTGGCTCATGATCGTTTTTATTTGTCAATCAAAGCTTAATAATTCACCCCCTCCTGTTTAAAAAAAAAAAAAAAAACATCTGTCCACTTGTTGAAATACACATCTAAATCCACCAACCCCTTGGGTTATGCACACATACATGCTTTGACAGGAAGCTTTTGGGGGATTATTCTTTGGTCTATGATATTTTAACATCCTGATCATGTGGGGTGTACGGAATCAGCTAAAAGGGTTCTGCCCTGGAGAATCTTGTAAAGGTTTCCTAATACGATAAGATAAGACATAGGCCCATATTCCTTTATTTGTTTTTTTCTCATCCGATTTCTCACACTGAATACTGCTATAATACAAAACGGTTACAGATCAGTCTTGGTGAATAAATCTGGTATGGAAAAATTGCTATCCCTTTATCATTATTTTTCTCATGAATCGGAAGAAACAACCAGGTTGATGAATGCGGTCGCACATTTTGAAGATTTTATTTTTTACCTGATTCAGCTGATGTAACAATGTATACCTTAAAAATTTGCCATTACAAGGTAAAGTGTAATGAAATCCCCAATGCATTGGGAAATTACTAATTGGAGTATATAATGTCCTGAGTAAATTCTGGAAATTCCATCTGACTCACCTTTATCGATAGTACACAACGCCACAAAAGTCTGGAAAACAACTGCTGTACATGACATCCTCCATACATCTCTCCATGTTTGTAGAAGTTCCCAGAATCCAGTTAAAGTAGGTATGCTTGCAGTGAAGGGGTGCACTTACTCAGCACATTATAAAGTGTGCCCTGCTCACCTTCAGTCTGAAAGTAAAATGATCTGAAGCCGTTTCCCCATGAACAGTAACATGCAGCACAATGTAAATGGGGGTTTAAATGCTGCCGTTAAGGAATTTGAGACATTATTTTGATACATCGCCTTGTGACACCCCATCACTTTGCTCTGTCTGACTTCCCATTTAATAGTCTCACCCCCTTTTCACCCCAGGAACACTTGGGCACAGCACTCCCAAGAACGCTCATCCATTTTCAGGGGAGACATTTTCAAATCATTACTCTTTCACACTTAAAGTGCACCGAGTACACTTAGAAATATGCCGAGGACCCTTCCACATTTTTTTAGCTTACAGAGAGCACTTCCCTTTCACATCACAGATCTGCCATAGTACCAGGAACACAAGATGGTAACATTCATGACGTGTCCCTGGTTTCAACGTAGGGTATTTTCAAGCAGCATTTGTATATGGGTATCTGCCCAAACTCCGCAACAAACCCACATTTCGGCACGTTTGCTTTTCTTTGCCATCATTTGCCATGCAACAACAACCGCTTCCAAGAGCTTGATTTACTCTTTGGCACACTTGACACTGAAGCGAAAAATAAGTGTATCGTCCCCAGAACGGATGCAACTGTGACCAGCTCTCTCAGGTGGCCTTAGAATTGTTCAGGCCAATCTCCTTTTAAAACTGGGAAACATCTACAGTCTGTAGTGTTTCAGATATTTTGTTAATTCAAGCATTTTTGGGCCTGAGGAAGCCAAATGGCTCTTGGTGTCAGATCTGTAAATTGTAATCGGTTTTAGCAAGAACTAACAGTGTCTTTACAATGTCCTGGTCATAAGCACCTAGTTCAACGATTTAACTAAAATGTACTAATGTCTATACACGCAGTTGATTAATTTCTCTCATACCGGTTTAAAATAAAGTTTAAGATTAAATAATGTTGGGGATCTGAGGAAAGACGCTTGTGCACACATAAAATCAGACGCCTTCCAAACTTGTCTAAGCTGCAAAGAGCCTGAACTTTCATGTGACATATTTGGGACAATCCTGTCTAAGTGGCTTCGTGCCGACTTTTTAGGCTCTACCTGCATGGCTCACGTTGTAGGGACCTGTGCTAGTTTTTCACACACTTTTTATAACTGTTTATTTTGCCATTTAACATGTAACATGCCTTTATTAATTAAGCGAAGCAAAAATCACTCGGAATCTGGTGTCCTGTTTTATAAGGAATTGGTGATACCTGGATAGTTTCCACCACGAGAGAAAATGCTAATTGTAAGCATTTTTATTTTTTTCCCCCAGAAAAATGACCATAGTCTGAAAATTAGTTTTCAGCATGAAGTACTGTGATTTATATCCCCCTCTAATTATTAAAGTTTCCAAGGTCTCCTTTTCAGGGGCAACATAATTAGAAGCGCTGAACTCGCTAATACGCTCTCAATCGTTGTCCCAAGAGTCTGTAAATGCCATGACCACAGCCTGAAGCTGGGAATGTAGATTCTTAAGCAGCTTCACAACAGGATCCATCAGTAATGACATGCTTGGTTATTAATAGGAATTATTTTATTATGGTCTGCAGGGTCTGTTGTCCGTCTACTTTTCTTATTTATTAATTAATAGTACACGCTCTGACATGGGAGTTAAGATGAGGTCTGCCAAAAATGTGCTCATAACTGCTAATCCCCTCTGGTTTCCCGTCTTCCCGGTTTTTCTCACTCTCACACTCTGATATATGCCTGGATACGCCTCCTGCACCCTTCATTTAATTCAGCTGCTTCTTAAAGCACTTTTACTGTGATCGTTTGGGCCGGTATTTAAGATCAGACCTTATCTGCTTGTTGTTAATAATGGGGATTTATGCCAGTATGCAAATGCAACACTCTGGAGAATGGGGGAGAGGAGAGACAAAATAGATTTGCTTGCAGAGCCGACACTTTGGCTTCTTCCCAAATTGGCAACTGGGAGTAGAGTGCTTTAGCTGGGGTCTCCAGCTATACCCTAACCAGGCCACACTGTCACAGAAAGCACAGTGAGGCTTAGCCGATTTCTTTTCCCCCCGCAAAGAGTGTTCTTTAATATAAAAGTGAATTATTGGCTTATTGTTGGTTACTTTAATTTAGTCTACATGTTGGGATGGAGAGAGCTTTGTCGAGAACGGAAAAAGGTTACCTGTGACCTTCGTTATTCGGAGGTCAAATAGGTGGATATGAATTTATATGTGAAGTACAATACATTTTGTTAATGGTCGTGAATGGTAATTGTTACTCTACGGTTACTCTATGGTGACTGCAAATATCCATACACTGCAGTATTGTCTCTGTGTCAGAATTTAATCACGGCACTAACCTCTCGCAATGAAAAGATTAGTATGTCTGCTACAGTCTTTCATATATAGATGAATGATGTACTGTTTTTTTTTTTTTTAATTTCCTAAATTGAGTTAATTCCTTTCACAGAGGAAAGAATTCCTGTTTTGGAAATGGCACTTTCAAGTGGACGCCCTCTTTTCAAAGCCCAGGCCCTTTTCAAGTGGCCTGGACTGCTCTCCATAGTGTGGGAAAGGAAGCTGGAGGCATTGAGTCCCGCGCATTTTTGCAAGCCCCCCCAGCCTGTCCGCTGTGAATGGGAGGCCACCTCCATCCACTTCCCCCGACTCCCCCTGAATGGACTCTCTCTTTTGTGCGCCGGTCAGCGCTGTTCTGTGAGACGGCTCCCCTGCACCTCTGCTCTGTCCATGCTGCTCTCCTTATTCCGAGACCATCTCCTGCGCGTCATTAAAACTTCGCAAGCCAAGTGTCCTGGATGCATTCGCAATCAAACTGTTAGTAATGAAGCTGCGCGAATGCCCTTGCTGCTGCGTTTCATTGAAGAAGACTTCACTCATCAAGTAAACCGTCAGGTTCTTTTATGACTTCAGCATATTCAGGCAGAAACCTTGACGAGACAATCTGCACTATTTGCAACCAGTAGAAAAAAGTATTTTTTTTTCTCCGGGTGGCTAAGGATGAGTTGGGTTCAGACCTGTGAACCAGGCGGGCCTTTACCGACTGAGCCACTCGGAAGGCTCAACAAGGTAATGTTCATCAGTCTACACCGGATGCTGCAGAACACACACAAAATTTTCCAGCATCTATCCGTTTGCATCGTAATCAAGCTTTGCTTCTATTGAAAATCACTTTACCAAAAAGCTGCCTAGCCTCGTGCAGTTGTATACGACTGATGTCACCTCACTGAGCAAGACCCAAACTGTTGGAGCGGGGCACTGAAACCAAGCACTTGGGTTTTAGTGATTTTTGTTATATTGCCTGCATGTTGATGAACAGCTGTTCCGCGGACACGAGGACAGAGAAGAGAAGGCTTTCTCATTAAAGGAGTTTGACTGCGCCTGTCATTATCGCTCAGCTGCGGAGGGGCGATGGGCGCGGGGGGGAATCTCAGCGGCTCTCATGTTAAATTAATAAGACAATCAAGTCTGCTGCTTGGCCCAGTGCTGCTGTAAGCGCAGGTGTCCCGACTAGAAGAGGGGGGGGGGGGGGGGGGGGCATATACCCATATACAAGGGAAACGGGGGACGGCCTGTGGTTCAGGAGCCGAAAGGGCCCAAACAGGAATTTCCACAAAGGGGTGTTGGGGA
>JAOYSI010026267.1:43657-69492 GCA_025775065.1 Hiodon alosoides | reverse complement strand
GTGTGTGTGTGTGTGTGTGTGTGTGTGTGTGTGAGTGTGTGTGTGTGAGAGTGTGTGTGTGTGTGTGTGTGTGTGTGTGTGTGTGTGTGTGTTTGTATGCATGTGTATGAGATAAAGAAGAAAACACAGGCAGTGCTGAATCCTATTAACACACAATACACAGTACATATATCAAACAAAAATACAATTTGCGGTCTGACGGGTGACTCTCGTCTTCGTTTTTGTTTTGGAGAGAGTGATGCATTGTGAAAAAGCCGTTTAATGGAGCAATTACGATAAATGAACTGTCAGCCCTCCCGTGTTCTGCCTTTCGAGCTTTTCGTGACTGCTGCCATTGACAGCTCATTGAAGGTTGTGCCAGCGTTGTGCAGGGACTCAGTGAACTGAACTGAAGAATTACGTCTCAAATTGGCAGTGGAGAGGAGTGGTGGGAAGTAACTTCTGGCAGGCAAAATATGAAAAGGTGAAACACAAGAAATCAACAAATTGCTCAAATGTTTACTTCACTATTGCTTCACTACTACTTCACTATTGCTTCACTATTACTTCACTATTGCTTCACTATTACTTCACTATTGTACTATATGCAACATAGAGAAGGACATGAAACTAGTCAAGCAATAAGTTGTAACTTGAGTTTAGTGTATAAACTTTAGTATATAAACTTTAGTGTATAAACTTTGAGCTTGAAGCCTTGACTAAGTATTGTCAGTCATCTAATTATATAATTTCATATTCTTAGCTAAACAGTGAATGGTTCCTTTGAATGATTTCAATTAGTCGATTTTACCAATACTCCTCTACAATGTCTATATACTCAGTGAGGGGGGAAAAAAAATAGTTTTTGCGCAAAAACTTATTGAATTTGTATCTTGCCTCTGTGCCATTTGATGAATTGATGCCCTTGGTTAAATCTAAAAAAAAAAACAACTCTACGCTGTATTTATTTATTTTAATCTCAGTCCAAACTCCAGATGATCTTGGCAGCAACATTCATCAGTTGTCTTTTGATCATGTGATATAAACAGGTTTGTTAATGATCAGAGGCTATGACACACAATACCTGGTATTGTCTGGCCTGGGGTGGGCCATCAGCAGGAATTGGCAAAGGGTGGGGTCTGTGACCAATAGGGAGGTCTGAGATAAGGTCCTTATTAAAACAATGAAACCGTGCATACAGGGGTTGAGTTTCAGTACAAGAACCAAACAAAGTAAAAAAAATAAAGCCCACATTCATAGCCTACCATTTGCTGATGTCTATTTCTTTCCCAAGCCTTTAAAGTCCTGGTGTTATTCCGTCACCAGACCAACTGAATGCTAGGTCAGACAGCTCAGTCTCAATTAATACATTTAGATTTTAGCCTCAAATAACTTTTTACAGTTCATCATTTTCTCTCTTCGTGCTCTTCTCTCTTCGGCTCTTTCTCTCTTCGGCAAAGTCACTGAGTGGAGCTCTCTTTCTCAGAGCACATAAAGCTGCACTTTATTTGGTAGAGCGGAGATGAATTAAGTTTACCAGGCCTTGGTTGAAAAGGGGATTCTATAACAATATTTGACACGGAAAGTAAAAGAAAGGAAAATATGTCCAAGGAACATGGTTTCAGTATGTCTACATGTTTAAAGAATTTGAATCCCTGAGGCTTTGAAATAAATGGTTTAAGATGATTTTTTATCTTGATGTTGAATTGCGTTGTTCCTCTTATCTGGGGTACTCCGTGGCACAGCAGAATAGTTGCCAAATTGATATATTCATAACCAATCTGAGTAATTGAAATACATCAAGCACAATGTTAAGTGTAGGATTGATATCGTCCCACGGCTGGTACACATAGTCCCGGATGTCTTTAGCAGTGTTTACAAATGTCCGTGTCAGGTACGATAATGTTTTGTTGGTTTGATAGATAGATCTGCACTTACCATCAACTTACAAAGTTTGGATTCACTTTTGTCCCAAGCAAGGATCTTCCATGCTATCTGAAGCCAAGCATTTGTTTTTTTTGTAGGCATTTTGTATTTGATCCTCTCTTGATTTTTCTTACAGGTGGCCTATTAACTTGATCTGTGGTGTTCACTAACTTTCCAGCAGTCTGGTTTATATAGATTGGTTTTAGTAACTGCCCATTGGGGAATTCTAACGAGCTAATTATCCTTCTGAAAAAGTAAAACAGCGGACCTCAACACAAGATCACAAATACCACCGTCTCTCCAGGAAGACACGGTGAGAATTTAGCAGTGCTAGGAAGTCGCCCCTTGCCATTTCACACCTTCATCTGTTCAGTTTGATACATTGTTGGCAATGCTGGTACTGATTAATACATGGAAATTGCATTTCTGAGCGCATTAAGGCAAAGGTGCAATATGCAGGCAATTCAGTTTATCCGAGACAGAGGGGTAACATGGCACCTGGGATTGGAACCCATCTACGTCCATTCATATAGCCAGAAATGTTTTGTGTTTATTTTCAATGTGTTGTGCTTTCATTCTCGGTATGAGAGGCTCTAAATCCACGTTCTGGAGGCCTACTGTATGTGCAGACTTTAATTCCAGCTCTTCACTAGAATTAAAGCATTGTAGTGAACAAAAACTGAATTAGTTTAGTATTGCAGTATTCAGTGTTTAGTACTCAGTATTAAAGATGGTAGCTGTAGAAAGAGAACTGGAAAAGAGAGGTCCAGGGTCAGGATTGAGAGCCGCTGGAATACTAGGAATACTATGTGCCAATGGATAGCAACAGCAATAGTATAAAAGTACTAAGTTCATTTTCTATGGGTAAGTTCACCAGTTGGTTTTTCAACTAAATGAAGTTCTCATTTTATAACCCCCCCCCCCCCCAGACCACACCTAAGGTATTTAGAACATATTTAGTCACATTATTCTGTTTGAGTAAATCTTTGTATTGTAATATTAGAGGCGGCAGCTAGGTTAAACCTACACATGAAAAACCGTTGTATCTGGTTTGAAAGATCTGTTTTTTTCTGTGCACCAAACCTACACATATCTTCAAACAATTGTGCACCAAAGTATATGTGTATAATTGGCGTTGAATCTTCTATAGTGGCATACGCAAAGTGACATAAAACAATTCACACGGATATTGTACATAAAATCAAAAAGGTCTTTGAATCATAAATATTTTATGTAGTTTCTTTTGCCTCATTATTATTATTTATATAATATTATTTATATTACCAGCACTTTTTTTAAAATGCTGGTTAAGTACATTGTTTCTGTAGTTTTGCCCTATTACTAGTACATCAGTCCAGTACAGCACCTTTTCACATAATTCTTGTAGTCTAGTTGATTTCCAATGCTCTCACCACCGATATTATTCAGACTGTAACCACAATCAGAAATTCAGTGCTTTTAAAGCATTGTACAGGAATTTTAATTGGACCCTCAGCTCTGAGTCGTTCCGGATATATAGGAAGTTATTTCAGGGGGTGGAATTGCTTCAGGGGGTTTCGTACCACAAAGTTCATTCCCACACACTAAATTAAACAGGAACAGTTTTAACTTTTACTTTCACAACTGAATTGCAAGTGCTGTATGTGGACAATAAAAAGGCTGGCTGACATGCATGAGAATAACCCCTTTGTCAACAACTAATAATAATAATTCAAGTGCACCTTTCCCATAAATTGAGTATAGAATATAGAACAGACTTCATACCACAGCTAAGGCGTTAAAGGACAATTACAGCAGCCCTGTGCCGGTTGATGAGGTAACCTACGGTGGTAAGATGTTGGGACATCCGTAAAACAAGATTGCTACTTAAAAGATCTACCACTTAAAAGGGTTTAACTAAACTATCATCAATGGTGGCGGGACAACGCGACATGAGACGGCTACAGTATTTTGTCTTTATGTAAACGACCTTGTCGACGCTGTATACCGTGCAAGAATTATGCTTCAGTGAATTTATGAACCAATTTTTCTCCAGAAATAGAAGTTTGAACTGCTTTCAACTTTGTTCACCCAGGCTCCAATATCTAGTCTAAACCAGGTCAACCCAACCTTCTAAGGAGTTGGGCATTCAGTCTTTTTGCATCACTTCACATCCATGCACTAAACGCATTTTTAAAGTCCTGACTACGAAAAGACTAAGTATAAGGAATAGAAAGACATCTTCCTGTGGAATGGTCATCCTATCATTTCCCTTACCATGAGAACTTTGGAGCCAGAAATGGAAATTTTCCTTTGAATGAGTGACCAGACTGGAGCCTCGGGCAACACGAATGCCTTTCTGCAGCGAACCCCCCCCCCAAAACCTCAACTGAACTCAACCCAATGCAACACAACTCAACACAACTCAACTCAACCCAATGAAACACAACTCAACACAACACAATTCAGCTCAACTCAACTCAACTCAATGCAACCCATCAAAACACAACTCATCTCAACTCAAACCAACTCAACCCAACTCAACCCCACCCAACCCAACACAGCCTTCGACACCCTAGATAGAAAGCTACGATTCCAATTGACATGTTCAAATTGTAAAATAAAATATTAAATGAGGAATTAAAAGGTATTGCAGATATGTCAATAATCTCGTTTTGCTAGGTACTGAGTGTCACATCCGGACCTCAATCATTTCAGATAGATACAAGACATACTGGCCCATCACCCCTTTGTGGAAACTGACAGTATACAAACATCTGTGAATGCAGGCTCTGAGTTAATCACTGCGTATTTAATCACACACCAATAAGGAATATTAAGAAAAATACTAAATCCATATCCAGGCTGAGATCATTAAGTGACGTTCTTCTGCACCAGAGCTGAGCCTGTTAAAACCAACAAAAATCTGAACTCTCAACGTCGAGGTAAAGTCTTGCACAGTTCCAAAGTGCTTTACAACTTAGATTGTCAATTATGTAGCAGAACCTAGTAGTTCCAGGTGTCAGAGTCAATCTTTAATTTAGGACACAGAGTATGGGGCTCCCATTACGGGATGTCAGGCTCTTACGCCTTTCTGAGCTCCCCTAAACAATTTGGTTTGGAGGCCAGAGATGCCTTTCACACATAACCATTATAGAAATCTCTTCAATTCGTTTCAACACCATTTTAAGGCTTTTGTAAACCAGATGAATACATCAGTCCAAAAATCAGCGTGCCGACAAAATGTAACATTTTAAAAGATATTTAATGGGAAAGGGTACCTGATCCAGTCTATTCTTTAGATTTGTATTTGGAGATTACAGTTCAGTTGGAGAGACAGTTGGTGCATTTTCAGTGTATATAAAATCACCGCACAAACTTCGTCTACATTCGGGCATGCCCACCAAACCACAGTGCTTACAGCCCAATAAACAGTGCAACATTTCAGACAAAATGTTTTGTACACATTTTGAACTGGTGTCCATTCATTGGCGCACCCCCCTGTGTCTGCGGGAGTTGGGCTCTGGCACATGCGGAACCTGAAGTGGATCCTCAGTGAATGAATGACTAAAGGCACCACAGTAGACAGTGGGCTGACCGTCTCGTCCTCCGTCCCATCTGTTAACACAAAGTGCCAGTCTTATAAAAGGTAAATAACGGAACAGTGTTTAATCATCCGAAAGACACAAAACCAGAAACTCTCCTGCTGCGTCAGAAGAAATCTCTATTAACTGGACAGTTAAACAAATAAAACAAATTATGTCAAAGTGTCTGCCTAAAGATGACTGGATTTTTATTACATATGGTCATCTCCTGCAGAAGGAAGTTCAGTGAATGTGGCCTTGTTCTCCTGAAAACGGAACGCCTCGCAGGCCATTACAGAGATGACTAAATGTTTCCCATGTGCTACTGGAGTAGCACAGATTTTTGTTGTCCCGAATTGTGTGGGAGAACAACCACTTCATATTTTCTGCACTTCATCTTGGCAGCAATCACAAATCAGCCGATGTACTGGAAAACACAAGAAGGGGTCCTTACCCAGAAAAATAAATTGTTGTAAACCCATGTCCTTATGGAAAGGAATTTATTCTTCCCTAAAGGTTAAGAGAAAATATGACACGGTTTAGAAATTTCTCTCCTTGGTAAACATGACAGCAACCCGAGTGTTCTCAACTAAGTAGTTCCATTTGTACCACTCCTGTTTTCAAGGTCTTTTTAATGTCAGCCAAATCCTAATATTATGCTCTGCAACGTTTGGCCGGAAACCTTTTTTTAAACTGTCGTGGATCAATTTCATTTAGCCTGCAAATTTCTACCCCTGGAATGGCCTCTCCAATTAAATACAGGAACTCAAACACAAGGAAATACATTGACAATACGTGGTGGGGAACTTTCGTTTTGTCATGAATTCATATCTAAAAAGATCAAGAGAAGCTCGTCTGATTTGTTAAATTCTAACCTGTCGGCTGACGGACGCCACACGCTCAGCCGTTAAATTTCTGTATGAATAGAAGTCTTAGAATGGAGGTAGGCCAGAGACTCAGATAACGCCATGAATCACAGCTGACCGGCAATTCGAGACCTGAGCAAAACGCTAAAAGTTGTTTTGTTAAACTAGCGGGCTTTAATAAGAGTCGTTCTTCAAAGACTCAAGAGGACAGAAAGCAGGAGAGTTAAAATTTTGTTTCATTCTCTGTTTGGCTCCTACGAAGCAAAGCGGTTCACAGCAGTGTGTCGTTTTGGGGTTTTGAGGGTCATGCTGTGTGAGTTAATAGTCTAGGAGATGGATATTGAGAGGAGCCACAGGCTTTTTTGAATCTGTGAGTGACAGAGGAGAATCAATGTCAGTTTTCAATACAGTTGATGAGATATTCATTCATTTGTTGAATCACAGTATATCAAGTCCTCACCAAAGCATGTGGTTATTAAGTTAAACATGGGATACAAAACTATGCCTAAGGCCTCGATTTAATCCATTCTCTATGGCGTTTGCACTTACTTTTGACTGACAGATTTGGGTAAAATTGTTTCACTTTTTTACTGGCTCAACATATTCATTAATGCAGCAAAAGTAACGTATTTAAGTATGCGTTCCCAAAAATTTGCTGAGCTTTACCTTAGAATAAAGCTTGGCTTTGCGAACTATGCGAAAAACTGGGCCATGTTAAACTCTATGTGTTTCTGTAGAGTTCTTGCTATTTAGAGAGAAATCCTCCCTCACTTTGTTGGCAGAGGAGAAACACCTTGAGCTACAAACATATGGCACAATTACTCAGCTTGTGGAAAACCCACAAATCTATCATTTCACGCTGACAAAGAAGGGGCTTGATATGTTGCTATGGTACACAGTTTGTATTACAGACACAAACAAACACCCCAAATGTGTACGTTTTTCTGTCATGGGTTCAAAAGTCAAAACATTAAATTTGGCACAGAAACTTTGATTATTTCTTTCTCCCACTGAAAAAAAGGCACGCTTAAAGAAATATTACAGTCGGTTAGCTTGCAAAAAACCAAAACAAAAAAAATAGAGAACCAGTATTAAATAATGTAAACTGAAGCAAATTAACCCAAAACTTGTTTATCAGAGATCTATGTAAAAAAAAAACAAAAAAAAACAGGTGTTTCCAAAAGGTTTACTTTTCTTATTTATTCACATTGAACAGTCACATTTATAATGTATGTTGGTTTTAGAAAAATGTTTCATATATTATATTTTATTTGAATTAAATGTGTGATTATAATATTCAGATAAATATGAGTTTTATGTCGCATTTGGCACCAAATCAAGTTTTTCCCAAATAAAATGATCATATTTCTTTCTTGAACATGAATACAATTAAATCGACATCAACAACGACAACAACAAACAAAAAACCTAAACAAACCTCTGGTTCAAATCTCTTTATCTGAAAAGCTTCTTCATCTCTGGCGTTCTAAAGACATTACCAAGGCGCCGCGATGAAAAATGAAGTCCAGTCAGCGGCAATATCAATGAAGCGGAGGATAACCGACCATGAGGCGGTCTACAGTGTGCCTCATTGGGAATCAACTGCTTCATTAATCTCAGTCTATTGTAATTCAGGAAAGGACAAGCACTCTGCAACAGACAAAATCAGGGACAGGATGAGTGAGGAGGGAATGTTTAAAAAGCTGTCCGATTATGCAGGTTACAATACGTGTCTCCCCCCCCCCCAAAAAAAAAAAAAAATACAAAGGGCTTTATGAAATACAATTTTTGATAGTTTTAATATTCTAAAGTTCTCAAAGACAGTTAAGGAAGAGGTTCCTCCTTAACTGGAGGAAAAAACTTTTTTTTTTTTTCAGTTTTGAAGAATATCTCAGCTTAAAAGATGCTATTGTATTTGTTACATGTGAATTCTATGCACCCAGGTGAGCTGTCACGTATGCTGAGGGCCAAAAGTTTGGAATAATGAACAGATTTGGCTGTTTCGGAAGGAAATTGGTACTTTAATTCACCTAAGTGGCATTCAACTGATCACAATGTATAGTCGGGACATTAATAACGTGAAAAATGTGTATTACAATTTGAAAAAAAATGTTCATAACTTCCAAAACTACTTCAAATAGGATCTCATCAAAATATCCTGTCAGCAAAGACAGCTTTGCAGATCCTTGGCATTCTAGCTGTCAGTTTGTCCAGATACTCAGGTGACATTTCACCCCACGCATCCTGTAGCAATCCCCATAGATGTGGCTGGCTCGTCAGAAACTTCTCATGCAACTTACAGTCAAGCTGATCCCACTAACGCTCAATGACGTCAAGTCCAGGCGTCAATGACCAGAACTACAGCAATTTCAAGTTGGAGATTCTGGCTTTGAAATAGGCTGTCACAGGACTAGCAGCGGAGAGTGGGCTTAACAGTGTATAGTGACTAAAACCCCCTGGTGAGATATATATCGTCCTGGCGTGAGTAACAAAAATGCAGACATTCTTTCCAGGTTTCCCAGTGGAAATGGAGGCATGCATTAGGTGGTGGCCACAGACAGACCTGAGGAACGGAAGAACCGTGCTGTGGAGCCGGGAGACCGTTCAGCAGCTTGAGCAAAAGGTGACCTAAGAGAGAAGAGCGAAGGGCAGGCTAGGCCAAATACCGGAAATGGTCGGGAGAAAAAGAGAGGCTCATACCTGCCTCTGCTTACAGATTTCTTCTCCATATACAGGTGGGCAGTGCTCTTTTCAGATATGAGTGATAGCCTGATGAATGGCTATGGTTCTCCCTGAGAGGCTCCAGTCCAATTGAGGCATGACATTTAAGTCCTCTCTAGAAGTATTTCTATAGAATGTACGGGAGAAGAAAGGTGTACACTGCCCCCTATCATCTGCATGGGAGCTGGGCCTGTGAGCACGGCTGTCTTTGCCGAGCTCATTACAGGAGGAGGCACAGCAATGAGATTTAATGCAATAGATTTCTGAAGGTTTACAGCAGCACACTACACTACAGTACCAAGACAGCCCCACACTTTGTCCTGACCAGATGCCATGACCCTTTCAGGTTAACATGCTGGTGGAAGCATTCTCATGTGTGCACCGCTGGGAACTAGATGAGTGGATGACTAAGTTACTGTCCCGGACTTACTGACAGGTGGCTTGCCCTATAAAAAATAGTGTAAAAACACCAAAAAAATCTGGATTTTGGAGGAAGTGGTAGCAATTTAGGACAAGGAGCCACACATTAGAGAAAAGGCAACCACAGGGTAATAACAGGGGCAGATAGCGATGATGAGGACGTGTCTGCCCCTTTGAGACAGATTGAGGGTCATAGGAGGGAGCCACGCTGCTGGTGGTGTGGCTAACCCACCTGCTTTTGCCACCTGTGAGCAGAATGTCCACAAAAGGGAACCACCACCAGCCCAGAGGGGGAAATGCCAGAGAGCCAGCCCAGTGAGGGAAATGCCAGCTTGCAGCCCTCTGCCAACCCCCTGGGTCAGAAACAGATGTCTCAGTACAGGACAGAGTCCCTACGTGCCCTGCCACCAGAGTGACACCAGATCATCGACTTGCAACATGGACGACAAAAACATACACGGTCTGGATGCTCTTAGCAATGCTGGGGTTACCCTGCAGTTAAGCAAAGAAAAGCTGCTAAAGGTGAACAAGGTCCGCGCACCCCATGCAAAGCAGATAGGGCAAAGGCAGTCGGCCAATCGGGATTTACAGAAATAAAATGTAAACAAATAAATAAATGTATGTCTCTGTGAGTCGTCATTTACCCTGCACTACAACATTTAAACCCGTGGTGCACTGTATCAATGAATCATTGGACAAATTTACCCGTTACGTTTTAGTAGCAATTGATAAACTAATATATCATTTAAAATTTAGAACCTACTTGTGACCCTGGCAGATTAAAAGGCATAAAAAAGAACGGCGTCAAAAAGAAAGAAAATATCTTTTTTTTCGTAAAACAGCCATCATAAATATAATTTTCTCTCAATTTAATTTGGTTGTTTTTGTCTTTTCTTTATGGAAAGTGGAGTATTACTTCACAGCAGGGAATTTATTATTATGTGCAATTTAGAACACATCATTGAACGCATCATTGAATTTCAGATATGATTTGACCTTTTAAGTCGCTTTTTTGGTTTTACTGGATTTCTTAATGTACTATAAGCAAAGGACTTTCCAGGATTAGTAAAAAAAAATAAACAAAAAAATACAGTAATAATAATAAAAAAATGTAAGTTTTTCTTCCCCAGTATGATTCATTTTCATTTTTTTAATCCCAAAGAATACTATCAATACTGCACAATGCGTTATCTACCGGAAGTGCGTGGGAACGTCTACCAAATGAATACTCCGAAAGCTTGCGAGGAAAGACCATAAAGTTCTCCCTGTCAACTTCACTATACGACTTTTCTCCATCCGTTCAAATGGCTGCAAGGGTCACTTGGGTTATGTCACGTTTCGTTTTACTTCTTTATGCGCTACACTTTTGTTCCTGCTACGCGGAATTTCACAAAGGTAAGGCACTGATTTTTTAATTTAAATGTAAACTGCATTTAAAATGTGATTAAGTCTATCGCATGCACCAAGATTAACTGCGCTGGGTGAGCATTTCTTACTTTTTAAAAACTTCAAGCAGTTAACTCAAAACTACAATAGTGTGTCTTAACCCCCAACAAGACCGCGGACATGTAATAAGCCACTTCGTTTTAAACCATTGCGTTTGGAATTCCGATTATGTGGGTCTCTGACGGCGATGCCACTGAACCATTTTTGCATTTAAACAATGAATATGAAATAAAACAGTGTACAAAATGTAAACATTTGTAGGATTAAAAAACTGCAACCCTCGGTGAATGCTTTATTTCCGCTGTGCTGTGGCATGGATTTTTACATTGTCATTAAACGGCAAAAATTAGTTTAGTGTATAGTTTTTATTTCTTATTGAAATACTTAACAGATTTGTCTCTAATTGTAACTTAATCTGGTTTATTTCAAAGTGACATATCGAGTAGCTCCACCATGCGAATCAAAGTAAAATGTATTTTCGTTATTAATTTTGTATTTCAGTGAATATTGTAGTTTCATTCTGTGTCATCATAAAAATGTATTTAGGTCTTTTTAGTTTGCCATCTGCGTTAACCAGAGCTCACATTTTGTTCTGTGTTCAAAAAGACCGTTTTAGTTTTCAACTTATTGAAAATATATCTCTAACTGCATGGAAGAATGTCAAGCTATCTTTCAGTTTTCTGCTGCTGGGTGTTACCCAGTTACCGATCAAAATAAATGTAGTAGCAGTAAAACGAAGGAGTTTATGGTATGTTACGTGTAAAGTACGCAGATGCACGGCAGGGGATTTATCTTAAACGCTCTAAATCTACTGTTGTTTTCACAAGTGTTCCTGTAACGTCACAGTTTATCGATTCGCTGAAGCTACAAAACAAGACAAAGATTTACTTTCCTGACGTTACCTTTGGACGGGCATGCTGAGAAGGTAGAAATTAAGTACGACAACGTCCGGTTTTAAGCTGTTTTCTTTGCAAGATATCGGATATATGTCTATATATGTATGTATGTGTATGCATATTCATGCATGCATGCATGTATGTACGATACTGAAAGTTGTTTTTTTCCCCCTTTAGTTGTAAGGCACTTTTACTGCAGGGAGTTTGACTTTAAACAATATTATTATAAAAGTTATGTTCATATTCTACTTGGGATTGAAAGGTGCATTGCCTTTCATGTCAGATAATCAGGAATAAAATATCTAATTATTTGTGCACTTCACTGGTGTTTGAGTTCAATGACCATAACGTTTATCAGAAATAATATACTTCCTAAATTACCTTTACCATTATGGCTTGATGTCACAACTTCTTCAACGTGCATTACGATGGATCTTTATGTCTGTTATAAAAAAACATATGTATCGATGACCTAACATAATCAATGTAGCTTTTCCCTGAAAAACAGTATGGATGTTGTGATTAGCAGACAGCCTAGAAAGATAACGTTAGATAACTACAGCATCCTTTATATCCAAGCATAGCATGTCAGAGTGTGTGTTGGTGAGTAACCGCCCGTCAGCGCCATGCTGCTTGGGAAGTCTCTCTGAAGTGAATCTGAGGAGTCTCGTTCGGAAACCTCACCTGTGTGTAATAAGCCATTCTCTCTGGGCCGCAGATCTGTCAAACATCTTTGCTGGGATTTTTACAGGAAAAACATTAACGAATTTAACTTGGTTGTGTTACAATGCGTACACGTGGTGCTGTACTTTCCGTGATAATGTTCATTATTATTAATAATCAGTATTTATGTACTGGCTCTTCGGGGCGTCATCCCCACAAATTATAGAAAAATGGAATGTATTCATACAATTTCGGAATGAATCTTGCTAAAAATGGATGCACATTAAACATGCCTCCGATTTGTGTCAGCTATAGCTGTTTATGAATATTCAAAAAGATTGACGATTTATGTATATGAGCGCTAACTTGTCTGAGTTCTGAGGCCTGCCAAATGATCTACTAGATTTAAGGTGTTGCATTTGTTTGTACGGGCCTCTGACCTGGTGTGCCTTCCATCTTAACCATTTACTTTAAGTCTGGTTAAGTATATTTGGCTGCAGACAGTGCAGTTCTGTGAGCTCACGGAGATATAGCGACTCTGGCTGGGGCAATATCAAAACAACCCACTTATCCCACTATTTTATAGCGTTTGATTTTATGAGTAGAAGAAATATGATTTTTATTAAGTGCAATTAGAGTGTTCTCAAAGTTTTGGTTGAGTGGACCTCAGCTTTTTACACGAAGGAGGCAAGCACGCAGTTTTTCATTTTAGTAGAGTTCTCTGATTCTTACGTCTTTTTTTTTTTGGGTATTTCCAAATACATATTTAACCTGAGAATAAAAAAGGCCCTGCACTTTAAAAAATGTTGGTATCAAAGTATTACCATTTTTGACAACCTTACTGCTGATTGGCTACACTGCTGTTTGGCTTCACTGCTGATTGGCTTTCGCAGTAAAAGAACATTAGTCATGTCCCAGGATGTGTTGTCTGTGAGAATGATGGGATTGGAATACGACGTTGTAACCGAATGGTTTGCAGGTTCAAGTCCCATCCCCAGATGCTGCGTCTTTGAGCGAGACTCTTAACCCGAATCGCTTCAGTAAATATATCCGGCTGTACAGGTGGATGAATGTAGAAATTGTGATCTCTGTAAGCCTCTTTGGATAAACGTGTATTACCAAGGCTTACCAAGTTGTCGGTTACAACTTTATTGCAAACAACTTCATTTGCTTTTTCAACGCTAGTGATGCTTGAGGCCTTTGCTCATATTAGCCATTGCTGAGAAAAGAATATGTCTCTGTCGATAGCAGTATCTTTGTTCCTATGTCTTGAATGGGGGGATGTTTAACGTGTTTTGATGTATCTAAAGAAGAAAAAGGAAAAAGCTAAATATAGATGGGTTTTTCTCCTCCACCGTTCTTTTCTTCTTAAATTTACTGTATGGACTTATGGTGGTCCTTCCTGTATGACATATTATCGACTAAAACTTCCTGTTAGCAGTCCTTTATCTTAACTGGCTGGGGAAGGACTGTTGGAGACGGCGTCAGCACTGTGAGACCATTCAATGGAAATTACGTGGTGGGCACACTGTCGATGGGGTGGGGGGGTTAAATATTAAAACTGATAGAAGCATTGCCAAAGCAGCTACTTTAATGATTGAGACGTTTTTATGCATTATTATAACTCATTGTGAATGATTTGTGTTGAGTAAAGTAATACCTTGTAAATGAGTTATAACTGTAGTAGTATGACAGGAAAGATTAAACATGACGCTAGATGTTAAACGATTCAGGGGTTTTATTGAGGGATTTTGGATGATTTATCTATTGATGTAATTTTGAATATTCATTTACTCGAGACTACATTACCACCATCCGAAATGTTATTTATAGAAAGAAAAAAAAAGAATTACATTATGTTTAAATATATTCCTTGAATTATGGGTTATTTATGGTTAATTACCATATTGTTCATACGGAGGCCTGTTCTTTTCTCTCCTTCCTGCTTTTTAAAATTTGTTACACTGGTGGGATATTTAAGCTTCCAAAAGCCCCAAAGGCAATGTCGTTTTCTTCTCGATCACATTTCACTTTTATGAACAAAGTGTTTAGGTCTAATAAACTCTGCTTACTTATCTGTGCAGTCACTCATCTTGTGACTACTGGCACATTCTAGAACTCTATTCGATTTTTGGTTGACCCAATGACGGTTAATTTTGTTTTGCTCTCATATTTGCTGTTACTTCAGCGGGTTTTTAAAAAGTCGGTGGTTTGATGTTGGAAAAACTAGGATTTTCTGTACACTTCCTAGTAAGATAGTGGAGTTTCAAAAAGCCTCAACAAATAACCTATAGCCTCAGTTGTCAGTGTCATCCTTGGCAACACTGTATGAAATTTCACCGTAACTGGGACAGGTATTGAGTGAACTGTTGTTCAAAAGAATCAGCATGACGTTCCGATGGACATCTAAAACCCATTTACAACTGCAAAAAAAAACAAAAAACTTCCTTTTAAAATTTCTTTATAAAGGCGCGATTACCCATAACTATGTAAACAAGTACTGAGACACCACTACAGTGGTGAGTGCCAAGTTCATGGCTATTTCATTCTTCGACACAAATTCACGGTAAGGGAGAGTTTGGGGTCAAGCTGCAGTTCCTTATTTTCTACAATGTAACAGATGCATGCGTCAGAACGAACCGAACTCTGCTTTTTCAAAATCGAATACGCTTTTAATGCGGAATACCTTCTTTGGGTCTGTGCATTTCCTTCACCCTGTTTTTCTCTCCCCCTGTTTCTAAGATGTCCGTCTCAGCTGTCAGGCTCTGTTGATCATTCTCCCACGCTCTTTCCTGTTGCCTCTCTCTTAAGCCTCACCACATTCACTTCTATGTAAACGGCCTGTTCCTAAGCAGCGGGGCTAACACTTCAGTTTAGTGTTATTACTGATCTTATTTCCCTGACAACTGTTATTGTCTGTTGAATGACAGTTTTTATATTGCATTTTTTAACTACATTTTAATTAGCAGAAGGCCTTTTGAAAGAAGTTTTATAGCTACTGCATACTACAGTAAAAACTATTCCCTTTACTCAGACGTGAGAAAAATTACTTTGCCCTTTAAAAAAAAAAAAAGTGTTTCTTTTTACTCAAGTATTCCTGAGGTTAAGTAAGTGATGTTAAGTGTTTTGTGGGGCCAGCGCATACTCTGCGGAGGGTGATGGATTCTGCAAATCTGCGGCCTGACGGTAGTAATTAAACACGCCACTAGGGGCAAATCCCCTCTTCTCGTTCCCTGTTCCTGCATTTGGCCGTGCTCGCTTGAAGCGCGCGTTTGCTCTTCACTGAAGTGCAGCGGGAATGCGAGAGTGCCACACGGCGTTGAGCAATATCTGATAAGCACACCCCGCCGCCAGGCATTTTGTTCACAAGTTGAACTTCTGCTGGAACCTACAATGAATATGTCCTCTGGGCGTATGTTGCAATCGGCGAGGAAAAGAAACTGGAGGGCAATGTGTATTGGCACCCCCGAGCCGTGTTTGCTGGTTGTCCCTGGTTAATGCGGTCTTTCCATTCGGATCATTTCATTTCAGAGTCTGGGAAGATGATCAGTGCATTTACTCTGCATGGATTGTGGTTTTGCTCAGTGGTTCAAGAGCTGGTTAACATGAATCTGTTGTATTAAAGCATTATTTGGGCAAAATGCTTGATAAGCCTCAAAACTGCAAGATGACTTATTCAGAACCTTTTCATACTCTTCTCAATTTTTTTTTATATCAAATGCTAAACTAAGCATATGGTTATTATGCCAGCTTTAGGTATAATAATAAACCAGAAATGTTTTTCACTATAGTGTGGATAGTATTAGCTACTTTCTGGATTATATACATATGTTTAAGAATTAAATTAAAGTGTTAACATGTTTCATGGGGGAGAAAGTTTGTCCTCCGTGCGGGAGAATTGGACAACTGTACAACTGAAGAAAGCAGACCCTGAAGTCATGAGTAGTGGGATCCGGTGGAGGAAAACCGTCTCGAGCTGGGGGACACACAACGTCCACCAGATAACCTGACTCTGACGACGGATGATTGTGGATTTTTTAGGGGTGCTGTGGTTCAGGAGCGTTTCGTCAGCCAAAATAAAAAGTTAGATCTGTTGAGAACGTCGTACACCAAAATCCCGATCAATCTGAGTGGCTGGAGGGGAGGGGGGGATAGACCAAATGTAGGCACAGCATGATCACAGCTCGTACATATTTACACTTCATACAGAGTTTCATTGCGGTTGGCATGTTTCCGTTGTGTTTAAAAACAGGACAGAAGTGGCTGTGAAGCGCGCCCCGTCATAGTTTTATTTGATCTGTCAGGAGAAGGGCTTTTGCTGGCTTTGATCTCTAAAATATATTGCTGGTGAAATCAGCAGAGATTCTGAGATGCACTTTCCATACTGTTATTAGGCCATTAGTCTATTGTTGAAGGCACCCGGACACACAATATACGGCTGTTCATTTACCTCTGTCTCAACCCGTAGGCTTGGTTTCCCCAGCAACGATAGATCTGTGGCTTTTAGTTATTTTTCTTTCTTTTGCATTTATTTATTTATATTTAAGTAAAGTAGCTTGATGGTAATTTACGCTGTATTTGTAGCATGATTGGCGGACTTAATGGGGACTCTGAAATTCAAGAAGGATTGGCTATGATTCAGAAGTTGTTGTTTTTTTTGTCCACCTCTGTTTCATCAGAGGTCGGATAAATTGTTATCAGCCGTGGGGATACAGTCTGGCTTCCACTCCAGTCACCGTTTCGACGTCATTGGTGTAAACGTTGAATCACCGTAATCCGAACCTAATATCAAACGGTGCCGAAAACCGTTTCTTATACTATATGACCTGCTAATATAACGGCATTGTTGAAACATCACATGGCCTTTAGTCAGTTGGGCAAAACGTGAATCGTGTCATTTTTCCCCTGCTAGGAAATAAACACTGCCCGCTCCCTCCCCACTCATGACATCCACCTTACCATGCCAGCAGTCATTTCCTTGGTGTAGAAACCGGCCCACCTTCTACGTAAAGAATGAGGTGGGCACTGTGCCAGCCCTAGGTAATTCAGCCCATTATCTAAATTGAGGTGTGTGTGGAAGTTGAAGAATGGCCAAGCACAAATGTGTGTTTTTTAATTATTTTTTTTATTTGGCTGAGAAATGCATTTTAATCACGCAGCTTTAAAATATTATTATGACATTCTTCTTATTATTATGATTATGATATGATTATTATTATAGTACTTCATGATGGCGGTGAGGAACAGCAGCTATAATGCTAAAGCTTAGCATTGTGACTCCTGTGTGGCTCTAGGTAAGCGCACTCCCGCGTATGCCTGTGTGCTCGAGTTTACAGGTTCAAATCCAGCTCATGTAATCTGCCTATGGTAACCAGGGGGGTACATTGGTGGCTCACAATTAGCAGAGCGCCTGGAGGGGGGGCTTCTCTCAGCACGTTCCTCACTAGTGTTTAAATAAAAAATTCAAACGACACAAAACTAAACTAAAATCAAAATGCCTTACATCTGCCTGTCGTAAGAAGTGCAACTGAGGTTATCGCTGACCGTGAATCTGGCCACCGTCTCTGGTCATGCTTCTGTGAAGCCAAAGATTTTTGTTAATACTTTTTCACCTGGCATAGTGCAATGTGCATTGCATTTGTGGCCAGAAGATTGCAGATTCATTTCTGGAGACTGCTGTACTTATTTTCGTACTGCTGTATCTTTTGGAATGGCACCGAATGTAAAATTCCAACTATAAAATTATTTAAGGCGTAAGAAAATACATTTCTTAATTCAGAGTTTCCTGCAGTTCAGGGTAAGTGATGCTGTCTTTCGGTGGCACTTCCCAGAATTGCAGAATGACTGACATGTCAGGCTTTGAAATCGCTTCAGTCCCTGGACACAAGAGCGGAAAAGAAAGTTCACAAAATCAATAGGAATATCCTGTTTTTCCCCCTCCTCTAGGCAGGCTTGTTCCGTCTTATTAAGCCAATGTCAAACTTTGAAAAATTGTCCTCTGGCTCTCCATTTAAACTTTGTGGGACAGCAAAATCTCGCCTTTTTATTTATTTGTGAACTTTCGGGACTTTCAAAGGTGATACTGTTGCTAAGGGTGGTTGTTGACCGAGGAGAAAAAGTATAAAAGTCTAACTTTTTTTTTTTTTACCCACAAATCTCTTCGCCAATACGTGGCAATGAGACAACCTCTAGATTGCCTGTCTGCCGGGTAATTTCCCTCTGGGTGTCTGCTTCTCCAGCTGCTTATGTCACGGTCAGGATGGAGGAATGTAAATAAAAATATCACAAAGCTGGCCTCTGAAAATATTTAACCTTTGGCAAAAGCAAGCCCATAAGCCAGGGTAATTTGCAATGATTATCGGGTTATTGCTCTCAGCCCTGTTTCATGGTGGAACTGGGTCCAAAGAAGAACAAAATGACATGCTGGTGTTCAAATGACTGTGGAGCCTGGAAGGGAGGAACGTATTTGTCCAGCCTATCTGCCTATTTTTGCTACGTGGCGTGTCTGGACTGAGCGATGGGGGTAAGTGTTGATGAATTGTAGGAAGTGGAAGGTTAAGTAATCTACCTGCTGGACGGGATTTTCAATTAACACTTGGACCATCTGCCCCCTCGAAACTTAGCTCACGTTGCTCCGTGTATTTTAGCCAGGCCTACGGAGCGGTTGGGGGGAAAAAAAACTCGCTTTATTAAATGAGAGTATGATGAAACAGGTTTACGTGGTGCTTTTAATTATAGGTTTCAAGTGTGCCCTTTGTCTCACAGTCACAAGGGAGAGTTTTTCCCCCTCTCTGAAATATTATTTTAAAACATAAAGACGCTCTCTTATACAGTGGCCTTTTGAAGTCCAAAACTTTGTCGATTGTCGTTACCACTGACTTGCATTTAAAAAATAACTGTCCGAAGCCTGAATAGTTTTTGGTCATATATTGTCTGGTGTTGCATTTGAGGTAAGTGAATATTACACTGGAAAGGCAAGGGTAATGTATTGAACATTGAGAAGTGGAATACCATTCGCAAATCCGAACTGAAAGCACTTCACATAGTTTTGAGGACTAAAAAAGAAGACAGATCGCCCCGTTAATGCTGTCTGATTATGAGAGGTTAAATCTGTTTCATATGCTGGTACCTATTAGCCAGCGATTTCAAAGCAATGGAAAATAATTTCTCTAAATGAAATATCTGAAAGCAGAAAGGTGCCTTCACATTATATGGTAAAAACTGGAGGCGCTTTGAAAGTAGGGTTTTTTATTGTGCCCAAGGTAAAGCTGATAACTGACCTAAATTATACAAGGGGGGGGGGGGGGGTGATTTCCAGAATTTTCTACGCAGCAAAACTGTAACATCTAACTTCCGTCCCTAGCTGATGGGGTGCCGTCAGAGCTGAACCTTTTCCATCACTCCTGTGCCCTGAAGAAGGACGAAGGTCCCTGCAAAGCCATGATGGACAGATTCTACTTTGACATTGACACGCACCAGTGTGTGCGCTTCGATTACGGGGGCTGTCAGGGAAACCCAAACAACTTCGAGACCTTGGAAAAGTGTGAAGAAATGTGTGTGGTGAAAGGTACGTCTTATGTGGACATTTCCATGCATTTTGATTTATTTTTTTTTGCTTCCACACAATTACAATCTGTGGACACAACGCTAAACCAGAGGTTCTCAAACTGGGGTCCGTGGACGCCTGGGGGTCCTTAGGGACTGCCCAGGGGTTCCGCAAACTAAGTACATTTTACACTTTTGTCAGTCTGTTTCCCAGTAGGGGGTGCGTGATTAATGTTTGAGAACCCCTGTGCTAAACTGTGTCCTTTAATGTATCCCCTGGTATAATGTTGGCTGCATCTGTAATGACATAGTGCTGAATCTAATTGCTGAAAATAAGCAGGTATCATACCCTCATTATTGTAACTACACTATGTACAGTGCTTTGGAAAAGTATTTAGACCCATGATGAATTCTCTCAAGTTACTGAATTACATATGGTACAATTGGTTCTGTTTGATAAAAAAAAAAAGTGAAAAACTAATGCTGCTTGCATAAGTATTCAACCCCTGTGCTGTGTAAGCTGGGAGCTTACATCGATGAAAGAAATTGCCCTAAGAAGGACACAGTTACCTCCTCCTTGAACCATTAGAATTGCTCTCACATTTTTAAAAAACCCCCCACGGTTAAAGGATCATTGGTCAGACAGTACATCTGGAGGAAACCAAACAGCATTCTACAGATGTTGGACAAATGCATAGATTAGGAAAACCAAAATAATTTTCTAGTGTTTGGATATCCCAGTGATCATAGATCAATAATCGGGAAATAGAAGCTGCATTGTACTGCCCAGTCAATCCCAGCCATCCCTCCAAACTCAGCGCTCAAACAAAGAGGAGACTTGTAAGAGAAGTCAGAGAGAGACCAACGATCATTTTGAAGGAGCTACAGAGTTCAGTGGCCGGGATTGAAGTAATAGCGTGCCAGTTAACCACAGAGGTCTGAATACACAACTCCTGTGTGGGAGGGTGGCAAAAAAGCTGTTAATCAAAACATACCATCTGAAAGGTTTCGTGGTCAGATGAGAACGAGATAGCGCCTTGAGTTTTGGCCAAAAAGCTCTATGGGTGGCACAAATCTAAGACCCGCCCATTCCCCAAAACACTCTATCCCAACAATGAAGTATGGTGGTGGCAGCATCATGTTGTGGGGACGCTTCTCATCAGCAGGGACTGGGAATGTTGTTCAAATTAAAGGAAGTATGGATGGAGGAAAATACTGGGAAATGCTGAAGAGAATCTGCTGAAAGATTCTGCTAAAAAAACTGAGGGAAGGAGGAAAATTCACCTTTCAGCAAGACAATGGTCCAAAGCACGTGACCAAATAAACACTGTAATCAGTGTTTTAAAATCAAAAACAGACAGAACGAAATTTCAGTGTGTTATTTGTAATTCAGTAAAATGAGAGAATTGGTCAGGGGTCTGTATACTTTTGCAAGGCACTTCAATTGATAGTTTATGGTTTGTGCGACGTCGACGTAAGGGGGCATTATTATGTAATTACTGTGATAGCTGCATGTTTAGCTGCCTGTTGACATCAAAACTGCTGACGAAAGCGTGTTTAACCACACACGCCTCCACACAACACATACAGTTGTCATTTCATGAATTACGTCATGCTTTTTTGGGCCACTCCCAGCACCAAGGCCATGGGAACTCTATTGCATTAAACCGCCGTTCAGTGCTCTAAATACGTGGCATTAAAAAACTGAGTAGTTTCCTTGTGTTGTTTTCCGGAGCGAATGCCGTTGAGTTGACTACATAAAACGCCCGGTCTGCATGGAATTCGATTTTGGATAATATGTGGAGCAGAGGAAGACGTACACGTAAAAGGCCTTTAAGTTGACATGCCTTTGTGCACACCCACATTTATGCAACACAGATAAAATCAATGGATAGCCACATGGCATGCCATGCATTATTTAGCTACCAGGGAACAGAGCCTAATTTGTATCCGCATGTTGCAGGCAATGCATCTTTTAAAAAGGTTTTGAACCCATTCGAATTGAACTCATTTATCTCCCCGGCATAAGTGTGACTCCTAGAGTAAAAAGATAAATAAATCAGTCCTATAATCTGGTGCAAAATCTAGATGGACATTACCTAAATAGACAGTGCCTACGCAAAAGAACAGAAATTCAAGGAGATGATGATCCTGCGTTTGATGATTTCCTGTTCTGGCTCCTTGCTAAAACAAAATCTTACATTATTTTAGAATGCGTTACTCAAGTTTCTGCCATATCATGGCTGACATGTGTTATGTTTGGCTTTTAAATTGCATAAATTGGTGAGAAATTAAGAAATAATCAACCAGACCTCGGATGAATCTCCGTGGAAGTGCTTGGCTATTCACTGAATTTGCAGTGCTGTGTTTTGGAAAATCATATTTCACGAATGGGCCATGGGAAATGACACAGCCTTTTCAACCCTTCTGTCAGCACTCGGGGGGGTTCAGTGAACTCCTGTGAGATGGGGAAGCTAATTTGGTTCGTGTGAGTCCTGCAAGACTTGTGTGGGACCAGTGCATTTGCTGACAGGACAGAAGAGTCAGGGTAAACAGTGGGTGCTGCTTTTGCACAATGACAGTTTAAGGAAGATTTCAGCGGTTTAAGGGTTAATTTCAGTAACCACGGTAATCACTGCAATGGCCCTCTAAATCTTGGTCTTCCAGTGTTGGAAGTTTAACCTTATTGACTTTGACTGTGGCCTCCATTTATATGGTTACAAGTTCAGGAGACACTAATAAGTATATCTATGTGCAGGTCAGCTATTATATCAGGAGGAATAATTAGCTGAGCGGTCTTCACTGCATTTCTCTGAATATTAAGAGTTTTTGCTTCTTCCCAACTCCATGTTTAATTCTGTCTGATTACAAAAGCAGATAATCAGCTAATTTATTTGGACTTAATGGTCATTTAAATCATTAGGTACAATAATCAAAGGTTTGTCTCCATCTAGTGAGCTATACTGTCATTACATGGCACATCTTACCAATGTTGCATTCTGTACAGTGCACCATACCCGTATTCATGACGACTTGAATACACGTATCAAAGACATGATTAATGTATTCTCACACATTCAGTAGTGATTCATTAGTCTTCTCAGTAATAAAGCCGTGCTGAGTCACTTCCTTGTCAATAGTCTGCCAACAAATTCTTAACTCAGGACTGCCAAAACTATGGTTTTATTTCTATGGTTGAATTCAGAAAAGAAAAAACTTGACAAAAATGTTTTCATGAAGCAGGACTTGGCTGTTTCTGTGGGTGGTGTAGTTTGATACGTTTAATTTCTTCAAACCTCTTTCTACCTTAATTTACCTTTTTTTCTGTGACATGATTATTAAACACACCGCTCCACAAAACTATTTGGAACAGGTCCTCATCCTATGAAAAACTGCTATAAAAATACGTTTAGAGCCCACACATAACTATTTACGATGCTTTGCTGCCTCCTACTTCACTCTAAAAGTGAAAATACTTGTGAATGTCAAGGCCTTGTTACAACGTGTACCAGAGGACACGCTTTCATTAGGAAGTCAGATGGGATAAACATTAAATGGAGGACAGTTAATCACCGGGAAATCAGAAGGGCAGAATAACTAGATTATACCACACATTTGTTTCACGGAGCCTCTTTGCATAATCATCTTCCATGAAAGGGTCTGGCAAGGTGATGGACGTCCGCTTGTCAAAAGTATTTGAATGTACAGTATCCATGAATGAATCCTGCAGCGGGATCAGGATATTAAGTAATTGCCCGTGCTGATCCCTAGTTGTCAATCTGAGCGTCGCAATGTTTCCTGTAGATAAAACTAAACAAAACCAGACCTGCTGGCCAAGGGTGAGACATCTATGGCACACTTAAATTTGTCCCCCCAGTTCTTTTGTGAACTTTTGTGAACGACTTATTGGGAAATGCATTTGTGTAACGTGCCTTTTGCGTTGGAGGTGGCCAGAAAATGCGATTAAGGCCCTTGGTGCTCAGCATGTCTATAGCTCCTGTCTGTCTGTGTCTTTGTTCAGCGGACAAAAGCCCGTGTTATCTGGAGGAGGCTCCTGGGCCGTGCAGAGGGCTGGTGTTGCGTTACTTCTTCAACGCGAGGAACATGAGGTGCGAGTCCTTCTTCTACGGCGGCTGTTTCGGTAACGCCAACAACTTCCGGACCATGGAGCAGTGCCGGGCCAAGTGTCACCCCCAGAGTGAGTCGCCCCCCCTCGCCCGCGTCCCACGTCCAGCGTCGCCGTGTGTGTGTGTATGTGTGTGTGTGTGTGTGTGTGTGTGTGTGAACATGAAAAAAGGTTGCGTATACCTCTGCGGGTTCGTGGTATAAGTCGTGTAGTATACCTTTACCAGCAGCTTCTCAAGATGGCGTCGCCAACACTGTAACATGCTGTCAGTGGGCTCTTTGTTTGTTTTCTGGGGCTTAGCGTTGGTCACAAGTGGAAGTTTTATTAGATTTTTTTTACCCTTGCAAAATGAGAAAACGGCCATCAACTCAAATTGATATTGACATTGGATGTTCTGAATAAAACCAGACGTTGAGCCAGCCAAAAAAGTAAATTATAGAAAGATTCAATCGTTATTCAATCGGTCAGCATAATTAATGGTCCCGATACTGAACAGCTTCCTGGAAGCTTCCTTCTCTGTCTTCAGAGCGTTACCCGAGGAAGGTTCATTAAACGTCTGCGAATACGTCTGCGTCTGCCTCACCTCAACCAAAGCACATTAAAATACTGAAAAGTCTCTAAAAACGGTACACAGTCAGGTTTCTCTAAACTGTTGAATTATGCAGCTCAGTGTTTTTCAAACTGCAAATAAAATTAAATAAAATAACCTTTAATTTCAAAGCAATGACCTTTACGAAATAATGTCAGAATCACATGCTCAAATTGTTTTGTTAAACCGTGAAATAATTACCACTGAAGCGTTTCCATTTAGATTGTTTTTTATCGGAACACTATTAATTATTCTGCTAAAGTCTAGTACTTTTTGCAAATTCTAAAAAACAATTATTTTATTTTTTAATCACCACTAATACCTTGTCTGCTAAAAAATATATAAAAACAGGTTTTAATTCTGTCATAGAATTCAATGCGTTCTTTCAGTAACACGCTAATGACAACCCATCAAAACTTTCTGATTCATGTTCAAATCAGGCAGCAGATTGTAATATGTTCAGTACAGCCTAAAAACCTCGGATCATTGAGTGAGATTACTATGACAAAATTTTGTGAGCCCTGTTCTCTCGTAATGCCACAGAATAAACAGAACCAGCTCTGGCGTATCTGCAGCATTCACACGGCAACGCCTGGCAACCGCTTGTTTGCATTCTTGGTCTTCGAGTGTTCGGATCGCTTGGCGACAATTAAACCCGTTCAATGTTTTATCACGGGGAGCAAAAAGTATGTAAAATGCCTGGACTTATGGTTCTTCTTACCTTTCTCAGCAGAAGCAGACAAGAAGGAGGTGGAGAGTGAGATCAGCACTAAGCCCGACAAACCCGGCACCCAGCCCGACAAACCCGGCACTCAGCCCGAAAAACCCGGCACCCAGCCCAGCAAACCCAGCACACAGCCCCTGATTGAAGCCGGTAAGATGAGGAAGGACGTCGCCCCCTTTGGTCCACACGGTGGAAATCACGGGGAAACATTTCTCCTGGAAGTACTGATATATCACACTGTATATCATCACACAAAGGTCTGATGTTGTACTGTAAAGGTCTGATATCATTCTATAAAAGGTCTGAGATATCACACTGTAAAAGGTCTGATATCGTATACTGTCTGTGGTCTGAGATATCACACTGTAAAA